>JAMPIV010022221.1:50000-139443 GCA_024509875.1 Oreohelix idahoensis | reverse complement strand
CACATACTGTTAATAGGCGAATGTTATACTTTTCCGGTGTTGTCTTGTTGTTTCTTACTGATAAATAGCCCACACCTAAAGCATCCTTTTTGGGGGATGCCTAGCTGGCCGTGGGGTCAGTGTGATTCGCTTGATAGCTAGGCGGAGTTGTCGTACGGAAGGTACGGGGTTCGAACCCTGGGTAAGCCACTCACGTCTGTTGTTTTTTCTGTTGTCCAAGTGTTCTACTTCTTTATTTCTTACGAGTGCCTGAAAACATACCTTTATGTTTGTCTAATATTAATTTACTGTTTACAGGCCTCGGGTTTCCCTTCCTTATGTGTTATTTATGTTTATACAATACCAGAAACCTACCCTCTGTTCTATACTAATGTCCTTAAGTCTTCTACTATTTACTGGACCCAGTATCAAGGTCTTTGTCTTGTTTGGACTGACACATACTGTTAATAGGGGAACAACAGAAGTGATTGCGTCATTAAGGGGCTGAGTTGCCCACTGTATACTTCCGGTGTTATCTTGTGTTTCTTACTGATAAATAGTCAGTAAAGCATCTTTTTTTTGGGGATGCCTAGCTGGCCGTGGGGTCAGTGTGATTCGCTTGATAGCTAGGCGGAGTTGTCGTACGGAAGGTACGGGGTTCGAACCCTGGGTAAGCCACTCACGTCTGTTGTTTTTCTGTTGTCCAAGTGTTCTACTTCTTTATTTCTTACGAGTGCCTGAAAACATACCTTTATGTTTGTCTAATATTAATTTACTGTTTACAGGCCTCGGGTTTCCCTTCCTTATGTGTTATTTATGTTCATACAATACCAGAAACCTACCCACTGTTCTATACTACTGTCCTTTAGTCTTCTACTATTTACTGGACCCAGTATCAAGGTCTTTGTCTTGTTTGGACTGACACATACTGTTAATAGGGGAACAACAGAAGTGATTGCGTCATTAAGGGGCTGAGTTGCCCACTGTATACTTCCGGTGTTATCTTGTGTTTCTTACTGATAAATAGTCAGTAAAGCATCTTTTTTTGGGGATGCCTAGCTGGCCGTGGGGTCAGTGTGATTCGCTTGATAGCTAGGCGGAGTTGTCGTACGGAAGGTACGGGGTTCGAACCCTGGGTAAGCCACTCACGTCTGTTGTTTTTCTGTTGTCCAAGTGTTCTACTTCTTTATTTCTTACGAGTGCCTGAAAACATACCTTTATGTTTGTCTAATATTAATTTACTGTTTACAGGCCTCGGGTTTCCCTTCCTTATGTGTTCTTTATGTTCATACAATACCAGAAACCTACCCACTGTTCTATACTATTGTCCTTTAGTCTTCTACTATTTACTGGACCCAGTATCAAGGTCTTTGTCTTGTTTGGACTGACACATACTGTTAATAGGGGAACAACAGAAGTGATTGCGTCATTAAGGGGCTGAGTTGCCCACTGTATACTTCCGGTGTTATCTTGTGTTTCTTACTGATAAATAGTCAGTAAAGCATCCTTTTTTGGGGATGCCTAGCTGGCCGTGGGGTCAGTGTGATTCGCTTGATAGCTAGGCGGAGTTGTCGTACGGAAGGTACGGGGTTCGAACCCTGGGTAAGCCACTCACGTCTGTTGTTTTTCTGTTGTCCAAGTGTTCTACTTCTTTATTTCTTACGAGTGCCTGAAAACATACCTTTATGTTTGTCTAATATTAATTTACTGTTTACAGGCCTCGGGTTTCCCTTCCTTATGTGTTATTTATGTTCATACAATACCAGAAACGTACCCACTGTTCTATACTATTGTCCTTTAGTCTTTAACTATTTACTGGACCCAGTATCAAGGTCTTTGTCTTGTTTGGACTGACACATACTGTTAATAGGGGAACAACAGAAGTGATTGCGTCATTAAGGGGCTGAGTTGCCCACTGTATACTTCCGGTGTTATCTTGTGTTTCTTACTGATAAATAGCCAGTAAAGCATCTTTTTTTTGGCGATGCCTAGCTGGCCGTGGGGTCAGTGTGATTCGCTTGATAGCTAGGCGGAGTTGTCGTACGGAAGGTACGGGGTTCGAACCCTGGGTAAGCCACTCACGTCTGTTGTTTTTCTGTTGTCCAAGTGTTCTACTTCTTTATTTCTTACGAGTGCCTGAAAACATACCTTTATGTTTGTCTAATATTAATTTACTGTTTACAGGCCTCGGGTTTCCCTTCCTTATGTGTTATTTATGTTCATACAATACCAGAAACCTACCCACTGTTCTATACTATTGTCCTTTAGTCTTCTACTATTTACTGGACCCAGTATCAAGGTCTTTGTCTTGTTTGGACTGACACATACTGTTAATAGGCGAACAACAGAAGTGATTGCGTCATTAAGGGGCTGAGTTGCCCACTGTATACTTCCGGTGTTATCTTGTGTTTCTTACTGATTAAATAGCTAGTTAGTAAAGCATCTTTTTTTGGGGATGCCTAGCTGGCCGTGGGGTCAGTGTGATTCGCTTGATAGCTAGGCGGAGTTGTCGTACGGAAGGTACGGGGTTCGAACCCTGGGTAAGCCACTCACGTCTGTTGTTTTTCTGTTGTCCAAGTGTTCTACTTCTTTATTTCTTACGAGTGCCTGAAAACATACCTTTATGTTTGTCTAATATTAATTTACTGTTTACAGGCCTCGGGTTTCCCTTCCTTATGTGTTATTTATGTTCATACAATACCAGAAACCTACCCACTGTTCTATACTATTGTCCTTTAGTCTTCTACTATTTACTGGACCCAGTATCAAGGTCTTTGTCTTGTTTGGACTGACACATACTGTTAATAGGCGAACAACAGAAGTGTTTGCGTCATTAAGGGGCTGGGTTGCCCACCTGTATACTTTCGTGTTGTCCAAACTTGTGTTTGATTACTGATAAAACATTAGCCTTTATGAAAGTCCTCAAACTTGTTGACAGGCCTTTCCCACTTATGTCTTATTTATGATATACCAGAAAACCATACCCCTGTTCTATACTACTGCTAAGGTCTTCTACTATTTACTGGACCCAGTATCAAGGTCTTTGTCTTGTTTTGACTGACACATACTGTTAATAGGAGAACAACAGAAGTGATTGCGTCATTAAGGGGCTGAGTTGCCCACTGTATACTTCCGGTGTTATCTTGTGTTTCATACTGATAAATAGTCAGTAAAGCATCCTTTTTGGGATGCCTAGCTGGCCGTGGGGTCAGTGTGATTCGCTTGATAGCTAGGCGGAGTTGTCGTACGGAAGGTACGGGGTTCGAACCCTGGGTAAGCCACTCACAACTGTTGTTTTTCTGTTGTCCAAGTGTTCTACTTCTTTATTTCTTACGAGTGCCTGAAAACATACCTTTATGTTTGTCTAATATTAATTTACTGTTTACAGGCCTCGGGTTTCCCTTCCTTATGTGTTATTAATGTTTATACAATACCAGAAACCTACCCTCTGTTCTATACTACTGTCCTTAAGTCTTCTACTGTTTACTGGACCCAGTATCAAGGTCTTTGTCTTGTTTGGACTGACACATACTGTTAATAGGGGAACAACAGAAGTGATTGCGTCATTAAGGGGCTGAGTTGCCCACTGTATACTTCCGGTGTTATCTTGTGTTTCATACTGATAAATAGTCAGTAAAGCATCCTTTTTTGGGGATGCCTAGCTGGCCGTGGGGTCAGTGTGATTCGCTTGATAGCTAGGCGGAGTTGTCGTACGGAAGGTACGGGGTTCGAACCCTGGGTAAGCCACTCACGTCTGTTGTTTTTCTGTTGTCCAAAGTGTTCTACTTCTTTATTTCTTACGAGTGCCTGAAAACATACCTTTATGTTTGTCTAATATTAATTTACTGTTTACAGGCCTCGGGTTTCCCTTCCTTATGTGTTATTTATGTTTATACAATACCAGAAACCTACCCTCTATTCTATACTACTGTCCTTAAGTCTTCTACTATTTACTGGACCCAGTATCAAGGTCTTTGTCTTGTTTGGACTGACACATACTGTTAATAGGGGAACAACAGAAATGATTGCGTCATTAAGGGGCTGAGTTGCCCACTGTATACTTCCGGTGTTATCTTGTGTTTCATACTGATAAATAGTCAGTAAAGCATCCTTTTTGGGGGATGCCTAGCTGGCCGTGGGGTCAGTGTGATTCGCTTGATAGCTAGGCGGAGTTGTCGTACGGAAGGTACGGGGTTCGAACCCTGGGTAAGCCACTCACGTCTGTTGTTTTTCTGTTGTCCAAGTGTTCTACTTCTTTATTTCTTACGAGTGCCTGAAAACATACCTTTATGTTTGTCTAATATTAATTTACTGTTTACAGGCCTCGGGTTTCCCTTCCTTATGTGTTATTTATGTTTATACAATACCAGAAACCTACCCTCTATTCTATACTACTGTCCTTAAGTCTTCTACTATTTACTGGACCCAGTATCAAGGTCTTTGTCTTGTTTGGACTGACACATACTGTTAATAGGGGAACAACAGAAATGATTGCGTCATTAAGGGGCTGAGTTGCCCACTGTATACTTCCGGTGTTATCTTGTGTTTCATACTGATAAATAGTCAGTAAAGCATCCTTTTTGGGGGATGCCTAGCTGGCCGTGGGGTCAGTGTGATTCGCTTGATAGCTAGGCGGAGTTGTCGTACGGAAGGTACGGGGTTCGAACCCTGGGTAAGCCACTCACGTCTGTTGTTTTTTCTGTTGTCCAAGTGTTCTACTTCTTTATTTCTTACGAGTGCCTGAAAACATACCTTTATGTTTGTCTAATATTAATTTACTGTTTACAGGCCTCGGGTTTCCCTTCCTTATGTGTTATTTATGTTTATACAATACCAGAAACCTACCCTCTATTCTATACTACTGTCCTTAAGTCTTCTACTATTTACTGGACCCAGTATCAAGGTCTTTGTCTTGTTTGGACTGACACATACTGTTAATAGGGGAACAACAGAAATGATTGCGTCATTAAGGGGCTGAGTTGCCCACTGTATACTTCCGGTGTTATCTTGTGTTTCATACTGATAAATAGTCAGTAAAGCATCCTTTTTGGGGGATGCCTAGCTGGCCGTGGGGTCAGTGTGATTCGCTTGATAGCTAGGCGGAGTTGTCGTACGGAAGGTACGGGGTTCGAACCCTGGGTAAGCCACTCACGTCTGTTGTTTTTCTGTTGTCCAAGTGTTCTACTTCTTTATTTCTTACGAGTGCCTGAAAACATACCTTTATGTTTGTCTAATATTAATTTACTGTTTACAGGCCTCGGGTTTCCCTTCCTTATGTGTTATTTATGTTTATACAATACCAGAAACCTACCCTCTATTCTATACTACTGTCCTTAAGTCTTCTACTATTTACTGGACCCAGTATCAAGGTCTTTGTCTTGTTTGGACTGACACATACTGTTAATAGGGGAACAACAGAAATGATTGCGTCATTAAGGGGCTGAGTTGCCCACTGTATACTTCCGGTGTTATCTTGTGTTTCATACTGATAAATAGTCAGTAAAGCATCCTTTTTGGGGGATGCCTAGCTGGCCGTGGGGTCAGTGTGATTCGCTTGATAGCTAGGCGGAGTTGTCGTACGGAAGGTACGGGGTTCGAACCCTGGGTAAGCCACTCACGTCTGTTGTTTTTCTGTTGTCCAAGTGTTCTACTTCTTTATTTCTTACGAGTGCCTGAAAACATACCTTTATGTTTGTCTAAGAGTAAAATGTTAGGCTGCACAGACACCCGCCCTTGTACTTCTACAAGAGTATCTGGCACAATCGTAGTGCCAGATCAGAAACTCTGAAATAAAATTTGTGCCATGTGTCAGTACTCTATTCACTGCGCCACTCTTACACACAACACCACAAAACAACACTACACAGATTGACTCAGATCTCTCTGACCAACGTAACACATCACACCCAGTTGTTATCAATAGTACCAGTTTCCCAAGACTGCATTGCATCCGAAATATGTTCAATAGTTTCCTCTTCTATTTAATAACGTGGGTGATATGTTCCCACTGATGTCAATAATCGATCCTCCTTCCATAGTCTTAGATAGGTTTTCATATATTATTAGTTTGTCTCTAGGCCCTGGACTGCGGCTGGGGACCTAGAGCAAGCACTCACTTGTCGTAATCATTTTTCATGATATGGCAGTATCAATCACTCAAAATATTAAAATAAACAAGATAAATGCTTTTTGCCTTACCACAATTCAGAATTGAGAACACAGTTACTTAGGACTAGCAAAACTCAGCTGAGCTGCTGGCTAGATTAGGGCGTCCCACTGATTTTTTATTTATTAATTCCGGGAAATCCCTCTAGCATTCAAGAACGGTGTTACTGGACAGTCTTCTAACAAATGGTACAAGTGCGCGTCTACCATTCACTCATATAAATACATTTGTCCAATCACGGACTTTCCCTCTAACTTTTTTTCAAATATTCAAACTAAAAGTCAAATTTCAGTCACATCTCAGTCAAGTGTGTATTATTGTCTGTTGGTCCGTCTGTCTCTACTTGGCTTTTCACAAAAATACACTTGTTTCTTGGACCAACTACACGCAAAAACTGCACAAACCTGCCCCATTAAGTTATTTTTAGCTTCTATCCTCCGACTTTCCCCTCTAGTTCATTGCAGTTTGATTTTTGCATTTTTAGGGCTCAAGGACACCAAAATGTAACGTTAGTGAAATATGCACAAAAAACTGTTCGCTAGTCTGATGTGAACAATACAGTCTTTCGTCAATATCTTCCGTGTTATCTGTCCGTCTGTATAATTAAAAGTATATTATTTCTCTGCTCAAGATGGGTTATCAAACTAGCTAGGTTTTATTTTCATAACTTTATTATTAAAGAAAATCCTACTTTTCTCAAGGCTAGTTTTTCTACCCATTCCTTACATTGTGTCAACTAGTGGCGTGATTTTTTTCTTTAAACTTCAAATTGCGTCTTTTTGCCTTTTAGATTCAAACACGTGTTCAGTCATATTTTTTCCTTTTTATCTCCGTTTCCCCTCCCGTCATGAAAGGCAAAATTAGCTTTCATTGCATTAGAAAACATGTGGAGATTAAGTTCCCACAAAAAATAAGAAACTAAAGTCTCCAGGCAGTCTTACTGTATGGGTGTGAAACATGTAGAACAAGAAAAACACGATTACAAAATTACAGACTTTCAAAAGTGAGTGCTTGCACTGAACACAAGTATTCTATTGATAGTTATTTGTTGAATCAAGTCTGCCACTGAGATTACCTCTTTACATTAGATTTGTGAACTATGAAAAGGATTTCCGTGAAGATTATTAATTTAATAAGGAAAGCATATGAAAACATGACATGCATAATTTTTCACGAAGAGCAACTTACAGAAATATTTGGTGTAACGACAGGAGTTCGATAGGGATACCTCTTGTTACTATTTCTCTTCTTCCTGGCTATAGAATAGGTTAAGAAAACAGCGACTTCAGCCATCAGAAATATAATTCAGTGAACTCTGACTAAACAGTGTAATGATCTAGATTTTGTCGATGACTTGGCTCTTGTGTCTCACATTCGTTATCAGATGCAAGAAAACATTTAAATACTAGATAAGTAGGCACAACAAATGGATGTGATAATACATAAGGAAAAGACAAAGCTAATGAGAATAAATACAGGACAGAATAACAAGATTGCAATTGGCGAAACACCACTATAAGATATAGAATCAATGATCTAATTGTGCAGCAATATAAACAAAGTTTGAGAGACAGACAGTGATATCAAAATAAGAATACAAAAGATCAGTTCTTTCATTGCACTGGAAACTGTATGGAGTTCATGAGAAATCAACTCCAACACAAAAATTAGAATCTCCCTCTATAATGTCAAGTGAGTCCTGCTGTATGTCTGTGATCCATGGAGAACAATATGCATGGAGGCATATCTGGAGTTATCCTTACATGTTCACCAGCTATGCACGACGCTCCAATATATGTACATGGAAGTGAACCTATATATGTGAGGCTAATTACATCCTCACTGACTCTTGAAATCATCCACACACTTCCAGGGATTCCCCCTGTGGTGAAACATGTTGAGAACCCAGCATTGCACACTAAGCTTGGAGAAGTCACTTGAGCCCAGGCGTAATTTTTTGGCTTTGACTTGGTTGACTGCCAGCAGAAGGATCTGACTATGGACCCAGTGATAGGCAAGGGAAGCTGAGAAGTGGCCCTGTTCAGGACGTAACAATTCCTTGGGAAAGCCATAACCAGAGTACAGTATTTTAGCTCTGCATAGCTGGAGAGCCCCCTTAGATGGCGGGGAATGCACAGGATGCCACGCACTTCTTACTACTAGCTTGGGACTAGGTGTGACGATTATTTAAATGCAAGCCACGCTGGAGAAACTGGATCTCATGACTTCAACTCTTTAAAGACGTTTCGAAATGGCAGGAAAAGCCTAGATCTACAGTGTAGATAATACCAAGGAGTCTTCAACTTGGTATCGGCTGATAAAGAGCGAGAAACTCAGCAGCCCTAGTGATGCGTGATGCCATATGATGATGGATGGCATCCGCATGTCTGGTTTTGTGTAGTGTGTAGATGTGTTCAGTCAAAACAATGTTCATGCAACAATAACAGGGCAATCCACATAGGACGTCAGTAAACTCACGACGTATAAAGTCAATGAGTCTTGAAACAGCCGTTGACGTTTTTCTTCATTATTTATTGTGGACGCCACAGTGACAAAATGGTTACGCAAATGTGTAGGCACATCAAACAGTCATTATCACAGCAACATTCAATACAGCAATAAACGGTAGACAGCATTACAATGATGAGTCAGATGCATGTTATATTTCATAGTGCTGTAAATGTAGTCAGGTGGAAAACTCCATCCTTTTCTATAACAGCCAGGAGATAACCAGATGTATGAGATCAGTTCACTCTCCTTAGTTTGACTTCAGCAAGACAGACACGTCTGCCGAAGTATAAATAATGTCCTCAAAAATATCCTCTAGATAATAAAGGTTTTCCAAACCTAGTTCATTTAACAGAGTAGCAAGTAATGGTCCTTGGTACCTGCATCAACCGATGCAGTACAATGCAGCGACATGTGAGCTGGGAAAAAAACATCTCGTGACGACGACTTTCGCAGACAGGCTATGAATCGAAATCGTTCACGACCCAAAATCAATAGAGTTAATGAAAGAGTCAATTTACCTTGCTTTCATGAAATACACAGAAATATCACGCCTCCCGACATGTGGGAAACACTAGAGGTATTATCTCGAATAAACGAAATATCCATTAAGAGGACTACACATCCCTGACAGAACAAAAAAAATAGCGGAGATCCCCTCTTCAACGAGGCATCTCTTTCGCCATTCCAAATCGCTCACTCCCACTAGTGGTGGGCGGAAACCGATCGACAAAGAAGCAAGACAAGTCATGCGCAGTCCAGCGCAAAACGACCACAGCTCAAACTTAACTGCATTCGATACCAACGCGAGAAGACAAATGCTTACCGAGAAAAGTGACTATAAATTCCAAGCAGTTGTTGCCCTTGCGTTATAAAACAGATATTGAAATAAAACGATGTTGCGAGAATTTATCACGCAACATATCACCACCTCCTCCCGATAAAAAAAAAATGTGGAACATATTTTTTTTTTTCAATATCAAAGAGCAAGCGATAAGCGGCTCAAAACGCACGAATTATGCGCTGATAATTAACTAAATTGCCAAACAATAGGCTAATTATAGAGTGTCTGGTGAGGATATACCTCAACAGAAAAATAAATATGTCTCAAAAAATATTCACATCGGGGAGGTGTCACCAACACACATCACGTTAGCATGTAAACACAATATACGTATGCAAGTTACTATAATCATCATTAAACAGCATACTCTAATATTGTCTTTAAAAATGGATGTACAAATCTGATAGGAAAATTTAGATAGTACATTCTTTGACATGTAATGACATAAGTACATAGTAAAGTTAAACTACATGACGATCCAGGACATATGCTCTGGTATTCCGAGGGTAAGTACACAATCTAGAACTCGTAAGGTAAGTCCTCAGCTCAACAATGACATTCTGAGAAAGTACAAGCAATATAATGCTAATTAATAACTAATATGCTTCATAAGGTACAATACATTATTAATAATTGTGGCTGTTTAGTAAACTAACGGCCCTTATATTAACTACTCAGTCCTCCTCTATCATTTTAAAAAACGATCAGAAGAAGATGACAACAAAGCACGATAGTGTGTACATATAAAGTAAGTACAGATGTGCTAATCTATTGTAGAAATATAGGTGTGTTATGACTCTGTAATATATAGGAATATAGGACAGAAGTATTAATTGGAGTCATGTGGGCATCTAGACAAAATGTCAGCCATCACATTATCCGCACCACGGATAGCTCGTACCGTGAAGTGAAAAGGTTGAAGAGCTATAGCATATCGAGTGGATCTCGAACTCTTCAAATTCTTAGTCTGAATAGCTGTAAGAGCTTTCTGATCAGTCTCTAGAATGAAATGTGCGCCCAGGAGGAATCTTTGTAGCTTTAGAATTGACCAAACCATCGCTAACAACTCACGGTCTAAAACCGAGTAGTTCCTCTCTGCCGCATTTAGTTTTCTAGAAATGTACATAACAGGATGCAGAGTATTTGCATATTCTTGCATCAGTGCTGCTCCAATCCCAGTGGATGAAGCATCACTCCGAAGAACAAAAGTCCTATCAAGAGTAGGTAATCTTAAGATGGGAGGAGAAGAAAATATATTCTTGATTTGGTCTAGTGAAGATTGGCATTCTTCAGACCAACGGACCAGATTAGGCGAACCTTTCTTCAACAATGTTGATAGAGGTGCCATGATCGAAGATAAATTTGGAATAAATCTCCCATAAAATTGAATTAAACCTAAGAGACTCCTAACTTGTTTCTTCGTTTTAGGAACAGAGATGTTCAGTATTTTGGAAGTATTGTGGTCTTCTGTCTTCAAGAGACCATGACCAACACGATGACCCAGGAAAGAGATTTCACCAAAACCAACAAAAGCTTTAGAAGGTTTTGCTGTCAAATTATTCTCACGTAGAGTGGACAGTAAGTCATATAACCCTAAATAGTGATCTTCCCAGGTATCACTGAAGAGACAGATGTCATCTAAGTATGCGATGACATCCGAACGATGTGACAGAATTCGACGCATCATGCGAACGAAAGTGGCAGGGGCGTTCATGAGACCAAAAGGCATAACATTCCATTGAAAAAGACCCCTAGGTGTAGAAAAAGCAGTAAGAGGTTTGGCATGCTCTGCTAAAGGCACTTGCCAATAACCTTTAGACAAGTCAAGTTTAGTGAAGAATCTAGAATTAGAAAGTCTAATCAGTAGATCTTCTAACAAAGGCATCGGTTCAGCGTCGAACTTTGTGACCTGATTCAATTTGCGATAATCAACGCAAATTCGTATGTTCTTATCCTTCTTCCGGACAATAACCATGGAAGAAGAATATGGTGAAGTCGATGGTTCAATTATATTTAATTGAATCATTTCATCCAATTCCTTTTCCACTTGCGACTGAAAGTGTATAGGAATAGGATACGGCCTAACCCTAATTGGATTATTGTCGGTAAGAATTATGTCATGTTCTATGACATCTGTTTGTCCAGGAATGTCAGTGAGAACATCCTGAAATGTTTGTAACATCGACGAGACTTGTCGATGTTCGTCACCAGAAAGATTAGGAGAAACAGAAACGTTTTTCCAAGATTCCGTGGAATGTAATGGAACCACTGGAAGGGGAAGGTTGACATCAGAGAAGGTAGCTTCCTCATCCTGAATGACAGACAGGGATGAATAATGACCGTGAGGTGCAGGAGCATCATCCGTTGCCTGGAAAATAGGCAGCAAATAGTCCGGACGTTCGTGAAATTCCGAAAGCATGTTTATATGGAAAGTTTTATGCTTTCCATCAATATCGACCACATAGTCAACATCGGAAATCCGAGAGACTATTGCATACGGACCTTTCCATGCAATAAGAAGTCTATTTTCCCTACTGGGGAGTAGGACGAATGCTTTGTCGCCTGGACAAAGTTGTCGTAGACATCTATTCTTGTTAGCAAACTGCCTTGCCTTCTCTTTAGCAATTTCTGATGAAGCAGTTGCTAGCTTACATGCCTCAATGATCTTTTGTCTAAGAGCAATGACATACTCATATGAGGATTGAGTTTCATCGCTAATATCATCGGCAGTGATGAGATCGTGTAATAAAGACATAGGGCCGCGTGGACGCGCGCCAAAGACAAGTTCGAAGGGAGAAAATCCTGTGTGTTCATTAGGGACTTCTCTATAGGCAAAGAGAGCCGTGGGTAAAACCCTGTCCCAATCTTGAGGATGATCTTCAGTTATCTTACCAAGCAAAGTCTTGAGCGTTCTATTCAGACGCTCAACTAACCCATTAGACATAGGATGGTAGATACTACTGAGAGATCGTTCAATATGTAAGGTAGACATTACCTGTGACATAGTGTCAGATATGAGTTGAGTGCCATGGTCTGACAATATTTCTCTGGGGAACCCCAAGCGAGAAAATATCAACCAAAGAGCATCTGCGATATCTGTAGTAGATATGCTCTTAAGAGGAATAGCCTCTGGCCAACGTGTGCACATATCGACACATGTAAGGATAAACTGATGTCCTCTGGCCGACTTGACCTTAAAAGGGCCAATAATATCTATGGCCATTTTCTGAAACGGCCGAATAGGAATGTCAGCAGCCTGGATAGGCGCAGCATGTCGTGGTCCTCTAGATTTGACCTCCTGACATACCTTGCATGATCGGCAGTAAATACGAATGTCCTTATTGACAAAAGGCCAAAAGAAAGCCGCAAGGACTCTCGACTTCGTATGGGCAAAACCCATATGTCCAGCACATTGCGAGTCATGAGCATGTTGCAATATTTGGACTCTCATGCTCTTGGGAACAAGAATTTGCGAATGTGCCGACGTAGCCGAATCTTGTACCATACGTACAAGTACGCCGTTTCTCATTGCAATCCAAGATTTTCTATTTGTATCCTGATTCGGATCACCTTTCTTCGCAAGAACGAAGAATTTTTTTAAAGAAGAATCTTCTTCTTGCAATTTTATGAAAGAGTCACGAGTAATCACTAAGTGACTATCTTGGCTATCAACTTCATTATCACTATTCAGTGAAGTTTCGGGTGTTTGTAGAGCTTGTGCTCTTGTAACTACTGCATTTGTAGCTTGCATGTTATTATCTTCCCAAGCAGCAATCTGCTGTGGGGTACACTCCCTAACTCCGTGAATACGACCAATAATAAGGTCCGCAATAGGATTAGGTAAGAGACAAGCATGCACATCTCCAGTAAAGAAAGGAGTGGCAATGCGAATTACAGCAGTAGGATATTTTTCTAGAGTGCCGCCAAATGTGACACATTTAATAACCCTTCCTGTAGCACAAGATGGATCTACAAGCGATTGTCTAACACCAATAGTGGTGCATCCGGAATCGAAAAGTAGTGAGACCGGAGTATCATTAACAAGACCCTTATGTAGAATTAAAGAACCCCTCCCGTCATGCGCAACAGCAGCAGGAAGAGCGGGAAGTGGGTGACCACAACTCAAAGTAGTTATGGTACCCGGTTCGAATAAAGTACTGCATTGGGGACATTTGTTTGCTCTCTCAAAGTCAAAAGCAGAACTAGTGACAGCGTCAAAGTTTTTACTATCAACAACATGATTACAGGCTGCCTCAGTTTCCTGTTGTACAGCATTAGCCTGCTGATATCTCTTTTTTTTTGTGTTGAGATCTACCCCGACTATTATTACCTCTGAAGTTATCAGAGTTATTATTATCTCTGCAGTTATTATTGTCTCTATTGTAATTGTTATACTGGTTCGAATTCCAGTTTCCACGATTACTATCATGTTCACATTGATGCGAACATCTATTTGTTTGGTTTTGAGGTCTTCGGCAGGAATAACCTCTATTACCATATCCTCTTTTGAAATGCTTATAATTATTAGGGTGATAGTAACGAGTACTATCAGGTTGTCTCCAATTCTTCGAAGAAGAATCACCATGAAATTGATTTCCATGATTTTGACAGAAATTACCGCTACTCTTTCTATCAAAATTTTGTTGGGATCTACGAGCAAAGTTTTGACCATACGGAGCTGCCGAAGCAACTGGTAAACCTTCTTTCACCTTAGAGTTACCCATGGTTATGTGTGGGTGCGCAGTTACGTATTGGCAACAGAAATCTTCCATTTCTTTTATTGTTTTAGGTTTACGTTCATGAAGGAAAGCAAGGAAAGACTCATTGACAGACGACATGACTTTGTCTCTAAGTATTAAGTCCATAAGTCCTTCATAAGTTTTTTCCGTCTTAGATAGTTCAACCCATCGTGAGAAAGTAATGCGTATTCTTGCAATAAACTCGGAGAATTCAACTCCATTTTCAGGAAACATGTTTTTAAATTGTAGACGATAGCCGTCTTCGTTAAGCTGATATTTCTTTAACAAAGCGGCCCTGACAACCTCATAATTGTTCTTGTCAGGTTCATCCACCATATTTAATATACTTAGAGCTTTACCTGTCAGTATCCCTGATAACTGATAAACATATTTTGCTTTGTCTATGTTATGAGCTGTACATGCTTGTTCAAATCTGTCCAGAAAATTTTGAAGATGTTGACTGTATTGAAGAATGTTATTTTCTTGAAGGATGCTGATGAATTCTTGTTGAAAATGAAGTGGGTAAGGGACCCCGTGTTTGCTGGTACCAGAATCAAACCAGCTTATGGCCACCAAATGATGCGTGATGCCATATGATGATGGATGGCATCCGCATGTCTGGTTTTGTGTAGTGTGTAGATGTGTTCAGTCAAAACAATGTTCATGCAACAATAACAGGGCAATCCACATAGGACGTCAGTAAACTCACGACGTATAAAGTCAATGAGTCTTGAAACAGCCGTTGACGTTTTTCTTCATTATTTATTGTGGACGCCACAGTGACAAAATGGTTACGCAAATGTGTAGGCACATCAAACAGTCATTATCACAGCAACATTCAATACAGCAATAAACGGTAGACAGCATTACAATGATGAGTCAGATGCATGTTATATTTCATAGTGCTGTAAATGTAGTCAGGTGGAAAACTCCATCCTTTTCTATAACAGCCAGGAGATAACCAGATGTATGAGATCAGTTCACTCTCCTTAGTTTGACTTCAGCAAGACAGACACGTCTGCCGAAGTATAAATAATGTCCTCAAAAATATCCTCTAGATAATAAAGGTTTTCCAAACCTAGTTCATTTAACAGAGTAGCAAGTAATGGTCCTTGGTACCTGCATCAACCGATGCAGTACAATGCAGCGACATGTGAGCTGGGAAAAAACATCTCGTGACGACGACTTTCGCAGACAGGCTATGAATCGAAATCGCTCACGACCCAAAATCAATAGAGTTAATGAAAGAGTCAATTTACCTTGCTTTCATGAAATACACAGAAATATCACGCCTCCCGACATGTGGGAAACACTAGAGGTATTATCTCGAATAAACGAAATATCCATTAAGAGGACTACACATCCCTGACAGAACAAAAATAGCGGAGATCCCCTCTTCAACGAGGCATCTCTTTCGCCATTCCAAATCGCTCACTCCCACTAGTGGTGGGCGGAAACCGATCGACAAAGAAGCAAGACAAGTCATGCGCAGTCCAGCGCAAAACGACCACAGCTCAAACTTAACTGCATTCGATACCAACGCGAGAAGACAAATGCTTACCGAGAAAAGTGACTATAAATTCCAAGCAGTTGTTGCCCTTGCGTTATAAAACAGATATTGAAATAAAACGATGTTGCGAGAATTTATCACGCAACACCTAGTTAAACAACAACAACAACAACAACAACAACAACAACAACAACAACAACAACAACAACAAGAGTAGTACAAAAAAAACACACACAAAAGAAACTACACACTTTCATAAATTGGTGCTTGCGTAGAATACACACAACTACTTGTCGTGGAACTAAGCAACTTAACAATTAGAACACATACGTGGCTAGTATTAATACAGCGCTCATTGTCTGTGGTGAATCGACGATCACGCTTTGTGAGACAATATTCACACACACAATTAAATATGACAAGCGATATCCTTATGTTTCACTTTAAGTCTGGTAGGGTAGGTCAATCAATCCAAGGGAAACATGTTAATTAATCAAGTAACATTAAATATATAAGGTGATTTAGTACATTAGGTATTTTCTATATATCTTAAATTCTTTCTTTGCGTTGTGTAGTAAATTTTAAATACATGTTGCGCAACCTACACTTCGTAAAGACTTATTTTATTCAACCACGCAATAGCAGTGAGTATGTTTCTGTTTGCACGTGTGCCAAATTGGTTCTTTCAGCGCTCAAAAACACTCGTTATCATTCTCTTGATAATATTGTATTTCAAAACACCCCAGACAAACAGGTCAATGACCTCCGCTCGTATAGACACTTACAGACATAATTATTACAAAGACATTCAACAGAGTACAGAGAAAATACAATCTAAGTGAAGCTTTTATTTAGCACTGTTAAAAAAAATATTAAAGCGCCCTCCAAATATCAAGCGTTTTCAAACCGTTGAACTGCGAAATTCAATGTATCAGAGATGTTGCACTGTTCTACCAAGGAATCATATACTCTCAACTCATATAATCTAGGTTGTGGTCAACATTATGAAACTCTACATACCTTTCATTATGGTTACAGCTGATAACAGAGTAGTGTTACTTGACGTCCGGCACAAGGTGGACATGTCCTCATTTTTACTCTCGATCTCCATACAGCAGATATTGTATAAAACGTTATTGTGTCCGGCTTTTCACTGATATTACAAATGTAAGAACCTGTTAGACGTTTATGTTAACGTAAATCAAAATAGTCTGTCAATATTTTTACATTTGTATTACCTGTTTATAAGTTTCTACTTGAACAGTTACGTTTTGTGTTTAACTTTTACAGCAATGATAATGTATTCTAATAGCGCGTGTTCCTACATTTTGACAGTATTTATGACGTCACTAAAACTATGGGAAAATATAATCTCTCCTCAAAATGTGTTGTACACCCAGGTGAGAATGCTAATGTTAATGTTGGTGTTGTAGATAGGACAGATTTTCTTCATCATTCCTGGGCACAATGCTAACGTTGAAATAGTGTTCTATAATAAATGCTCATTGGTCGATGGAAAGGAACCGCATGTCAGTCTTGTCTGTCTATGGATTATTTCTGACGATGTACAAGGTGACACATATTTCGTTAAAGTACTAGAAATGAAGACTAACGAAAGAAAATAGGCTCTTCAGATTAATATCGTGATTAAAGTAATAAATGCAGCCTTGAATGAAATCATTTTCTCTTAGTATTACACATAATTTTATTGGTTGACATAATTTCAATATACAACTGTCATTACAGATGAGGATTATCAAAAGTGTAAAGAAAAGTTTGCCAGGATTTAGGAAGCTAGTTGACAGCCTAAAACATCCACTGTCAGAGTTGTCTTCTTTTCTCTATTTCTTATCCTACTTTGTAAGCTTAGGTAACAGGTAACTCTATCCACTCACGAAGATATTTTTAGCTCGTCATCTACTAAACTCATTGTTACAAGAAGTTGTGTTGTTCTACCATGGATATGTTTATTCTAGACTTACATGATCTAGAATTTGGCTAACGTGATGAAACCTGAGTCACTTTTCATTATGGTGACAGGGCGTCATACAATCAGATTATCCTATTTGTTTACATACATTACTCTAACAAGACATGTTGGAGCTGGAGTGAATGATCAATATCGCTGATGAAATTACATGCCTTATGATCACAGCTCGGTTAGAATATCAAGGAGGCAAACATTATTTCCATGCTATAATATCTTTTAATCTACACCATGATACCTCAACTCCTCGCTATTGGTACATTCCAGAACTCTTAAACTGACGTACATACTAAGACAATATAGAGGACTGCAGTAATGCATGGATATTTTGGGATAATATAGATCTGTATGTTTGACGAGAGTCACAAAGTTAAAGAGAATGTCTTTATTTGCTTGTTTCAACCTAACCACATAGTGCTGACGTATGTGGACATGAGATTACTTGTATTTATGATGCCACATTTTGAGCAACACTTAAATTAGAAAAGAGATATTACAGAAAGATTCTCAGACTATTGTACATGGATCGCATCAAAATGAACAGATAAGATACACAGTTAGAAATGATGTATGACCATATGAAGATCTTCTCACAACACATACAGAAAGGGAAAATGATATGGTATGGCCACATAACAAGATCGTAAGGTCTACTAAAAATTCTCTTTCAAGGCACAATACCAGGTCAAATAAGACAGGTAGACAGAAAATAAAATAAAAAATTAATTGACTCTCTTTAAGTGTGGTCTCATCTACCTTTCAAAGAACTAAACAAACAAAGTATCAACTAGACTAGGGCTCATTTCTAGCGATCACCCAATGACCAAGTTGTTATGAGAAAAGTCACGTCATTTGACGATCAGTCACGTGGTCTTTTTGTCAAAGAATATTCTTTAGAATTTTGAAAGAGTATATCTCATGTCTTTATTCCTTATTAACCATGTTTATGATTCATTTATGTACTTCCTCTTATGTGTTTTTATTTTTTTCAACGAGTACAAACTAATCGTGACATTGTTGAATACACACACCTTACTTAACACAGAAGATACACGTGACATTACAGACCAGACTCACTGACACTACTTTCTAATATAACAGATCCATGCACATGGTTAATGATTGAAAGAGATATGTGCTGCTTGTAAACGTAACGAACTTAATTCTTTTTTTAAACCAACAAATAAATAAGATTATGTTCAAAATATCAGAACCTAACGTGGACACCACAATATACCGTCAGAACTGACTTGAGATCATGATCCATCTCTAGAACACACTGTATTACAAAAAATTCCAGACAAACAGGTCTAGGGCAGCGCTGTTATATATTTTAGGACAGTGTAGACCTCTATGTTTGACGAGAATCATACAATGTCATGTTACAGAAAGGTCATCGGAAAATCTGACATTGGTCGCATAAACTACTCGTACGAACAGATAAAATATATAGTTAGAGATTTTAAAGACTCACTTACAGCATTAAAGAGACGAAAAGCTGTCACGGAGTGACCACATATGAGCTACTAAAAACTCAACAGACACAATAACCAAAGACTCAGACAATAGTCACATACGAAATTAATATATACAGTAGAACTCCATTTATCCGAACCCCATGGGACCGAGCATCGTTCGGATAATCAAATGTTTGAATAATTGGATTACATAATGTATCGAGTTACATGTACACATATTTCTAAAAATAATTAACCATCACAAGGAAATTACACTATAAAACATATTTACTTGTACTGTAATAATAATACCCACACTGTATTAGATCACTGTATCACCAAAATCTTTCATTACATTTTGCAGTGCATGTACTACTTGTATTAATTATTTTTTTTTAAGAAAGAGAAATGTTTTCAAAATAACATTACAAATGATTCAAAACCAGGCGCAACTTACGTGTACATGTACTTGTACAGATGTAACCCACTATTTAAAATAATGAGGAATCCTCTTTTGCACCAAACTGGATAGTCTCCTTTTGGCTGCTAAGTCCCGCATTCTCTTCAACAGCAGAAGCTGTGTAGCACAGCTGTCATCTTCTCGCTCGTACCAAGCCATCGCTGTTTCTAGTGCTATAAAGGCCTCTTCAGGACTTGGTCGACGTTTTGGGTTTTTTTCATAATCTATAAGTACATCATGTACTTCTGAGGAGTCTTCATCATCGGTCACTACATGTATTTGGTTTTCTTCTTGCACAAAAGACAAAATTTCTTCGTCATTCAAAAACTGAAAACCAGAATCATTATCATCTTCTAGCCACATGTGTGCATCATCTTTGTCACAGTCCGAAAATCCGGGCATTGCTTGAAACAGTTCCACAACTTCATTTATACAATCATCATTTGTGTCCACTGCAGTCGTTTCATTTCCTCCTTTTTTCCCAAGCAATCTATTCCAAGCCTTGTTGAGATTATCTTGTGACAGGGTGGTCCTAGCATCAGCAAACATATATCAGCAGTCTTTGAGATTAAGCTTTTTGGAAAACGCCACCATACTTTCTTCATCTTCAGCCAACAATAAACGACTCAGGACTTCCTTCTTGTACATCTTTTTAAGCTTTGCTATAACACCCTGATCCATTGGTTGAATCAGTGCTGTTACATTGGGAGGCAGAAAAATTACTTTAAAATTTGCATCAACTGCATTCAATGTATCCGTCTCTGGATGAGATGGTGCATTGTCCAGTAGAAGAATTACTTTTCCAGTTTTCTTTTCTTGTTCTCTCAACCTCTTCACATTTGGGATGAACTGATTTGTATACCAATCAAGAAATATTTCACTATTCATCCAAGCACTCTTCTGTGCTTTGTAGCACAATGGGAGACATGACACATTCTTTAAACAACGTGGTTTTTTGGCTTTACCGATCATTAGCACCGGTAAACGATGACTTCCACTGGCATTCGCGGCTACCACAATTGTTACTCTCTCTCTCTTTGCACTTTTTAAACACAGGGGAAGCTGCTTCGCGCTGAGATGCAAGTGATTTTTGAGGCAATGATTTCGAGTATAAGCCAGTCTCATCGGCATTATACACATCATCGAGTGAATAACCTTTTTCTTCCAAAAAAGCCAAGAATGTTTCTTTAAAATTTTCAGCGGCAGTTGCATCGCTAGATAAAGATTCCCCTTGAATCTCCAATTCTCGTATGCCATGACGAGATTTAAAGTTTCTTAACCATCATCCCTGGCTAGCCTTAAAGTCAGGAGGACAGTCAAGTTGATTGTTGAACTAAAGTGCCTTTTCACACAATAGAGAGCCAGAGATAGTTTCCCCTTTGCTTCTTCTTTGCACAAACCATGTATACAAAGCCTCTTCCAATTTCAAATCTTTCGCATTTCTCATGGTTTACGTTTCTTCGACCCATTTTCACTATCCAATTTCGATGCAAAACTCATAATTTTATCCTTGTTACTTTTGATGTCAGAGACGGTAGCTTTCCCAACATTGAAAATCCTCGCAAGTGAAGACACAGTTTCACCTTTTCCTAGTCTCTTGATAATTTCTGTTTTCGTTTCAATTGACAAAACATTGCGGTTCCTTTTATATGTTTTAGGCCTTCTGGAAGATGCCATATCGCACAGAGAAATACTTGCACACCAAAATTATTCTGCTGTAGTAGCAGACACAATTATTTTAAGTTGAACTGTCTGTTTAACCAGTGTACTGTCTAGAACGCACACGTACACTAGATTGGTAAACCAGATATTAACTGACTTTATGATCTAACTGACTTCCTGTACGTAAGCGACCGACCATTAGCCCATTCCATCCTCTACAAATTGTTCGCACACATTTGAAGCTTGCAGCATCAAAAGATTCAAAAATATAGTCTAACATGACTGGTGGCACCTGATTTTTTTTCTCGAAAAAGTGTTCGGATAATTGGATGTTCGGATAATTGGGGTTCGGATAAATGGAGTTCTACTGTATATATATATATTTTTAATGATTTCCTTACATGTCAATAAAGAAATGTTAAGGGAGGTAAGTTCAAGGGAAACAATTTAATTAACACCCACATACTAAATTGAATAAATTATTTTTATTTAATATATATTATATCCAGATAAACTGTTAAAATATGTATAAAGCAAATAGTTGTGATTTATCCTGATTAGTAGATTTATTACATTCTTTAAAAGGCAAATTGTTTATCTCTATATTTATTAAAACATTTGTCTAGATGTTGTATGTGATGTAAATTTTGAATTATTGAATACTTAGATTCAGCCTCACTTTCTATGGCAGTGTGATGCAACCTGCAGTGAATATCCACATTAAATTATTTTGTTAGCCAGATCAAAGGGTCTAATATATTTGGACATGCGCCATAATATAACAGACTCGCTTCTCGGCCTTTGGCTAAGGTCAAAGTGTCTAAGCCAGGGCCGAGATCACACATATTCTATACAATAAAGTAAACAGACCTCACTTTACGCCCTGAAAGGGGTTAAACAAAAAAGAAAATTGTTAGCACTGAATGGCGTTCTTCGCCAGTCTCTTGAAGATACTGTGCTACAAAACATCCCAGACAAACGTGTCTACGAACAGCGCTCTTAAAGATACGCCTGGACAATACTATTACAATGGAAGAGATACAGAAGTTACAGGTAAAAACGACCATAGACATTGTGGTAGGTTTTGATGTTAAAAGGTTAAGTATTAATTGTCTACAGATGTGAGGTCAGCTATGCAAGTCCCTGAGTCTAATTGTTTATAAAGTTGTTCTCAGGGTACCTGTCTGCTACCACCCTACGACCTCTATCTGCTATATATTTTGAACCTAGTTATATGTTATGGTGTCTGTATGTTATCTGGCTAGGTGTCTAGAGTAATATGCAATGTAATGGTAATAAAATGACAACAACTACACCTATAACTTAATGAACAAGTAATTAAACAAGTCACTGGGTAAATTTTGAATTATAAAATTGTTTACAATTTATTTTCCTGTATCTCAATTGCTGGGATACAGGAATGTTTAAAACTTCAAAATATAAGACAATTTATTTACATCAAAGTAATTTAAAACAACACTGTGTCTGTTGATATTAATCTAATATTGTTTCTGACGGGAAGTGTTCTGATGAAGCAATAACTCATATGAATGGACATACTTCTTTGGAACGATTTGTTTCATCATGTCAAGAATACTGATTGATATAATAATGATGGAGAGTATGGTTAAATGAACTAACACACGCCCGTGGACAATTGGGCTTTACTTTAGTTTCAGGAACCCTTGTGATGTCCTTCTCACAAACACCTTCTTCACGACTGCAACGTCTGAAATCTGCTTCAGAACTCGTTAGATGTAAGGCAAAGAGGTAATTTTTGCCTCGAGTTTGCAGCTTCAGGGGTACTTATATTTTGTATGTGGCTCACTGATTGTTTCAAGATGGAACCCTGAAATCAGAGGATTAAGGCATCCTCAGTACACCATACACCTATCTCCATCTCTAAACAATTAAACATTATCATCAGTTTCAAGATCAGTGAAGTTGCTAAATAAATAGCTATCGTTCCTATCTGATTTGGTGCCCTATTCATCATCATGTAATCTTCAAACATCCGTTTGATACCTTTCATGTCATAGAAGAAATTATAGTAATTCATATACAGTCATGTGCAAACACTGTGACTTGCTGAAGACGGCCAGTGGTTTTCTGGTTTTACATCATAATGATATCATATTTTATTTCCAACTATGTCTTTTCATTCACTCCCACAATTTAAGTAAGCCTGTCTGGCTTTAATGCAAGGTGATAATCTTTCCTAATAACATTTGTGGCATGACACAAAAGTTTAGTTTGGCGCCTTTCTACGCATCAATTATACATACACATTCAATAATACAGATACATATCAATAACAAGGTTTATATAAATGTTTATCTTACCGCATCAATGAAATATTTCACAATAAGTATGTTAACCGTCGATCAATGGACACATTTAGATCGCCACTGATGCAGAACAGTGAAGGCACTGGTCATGTATTCCTTGCTTCTGATGCTAACACTACTTGTGAGATTTAAATATTCGAGTGGCAACTAACGCTGGTTTCAAATCGTTTTTATTATTACCGTTAGTCTATTCTACTACAGCCAATCGACATATGTTATGCCCACTAGCCTCTTTTTTTTTCAAAAATAAATTACACTTTCAAAATGTAACGTCCCCCCGTTCTCTACCCTTCTCACTTTCAGTATCACACTGCATAAGCTATCTTTTCAAATATTCCTCCATGCAAAACCCCCACTTACATTTTTCTCTCTCTTGCTGGTACGCGTTTTGCCTAACGCAAAAGGTTTCGTTAGATTAAATTGTCACTACGGGTAGGAGACCAAGCGGTGCGATTTTTCTCTCATTCAATAGCAGATACTACTGCTTTCTTTAACGTTACTTTTTGGGGAAAAAAATATGTCATAGCAACCGGTTTCCAAGACCTAGTAGTGTTTTTTTCAAACTTTCAACCTCTCATTCGCGTTTAGTGTTACACTAAGCAAGTCTTTTGACGTCACACTGTCGCATGGCGATCTATTACTAGATTCAACAACGCTTGTCAAGGTTGCATTCCTTCTTCACTCATTCACTCCTCCTTTTATTTATTCTATCACTCCGTTTGAAACTAAATATGCATTTTCGGTCTGTCAAAAGGCTTTTATTTTTAGAGGAAATGGGTATTGCGGAGAGGGGAAAAGCTAACAGTTTTTGGTGTATCGTTTACTATGGCGCTACTGCTTGTTAGAACCAACACGACTGCGGGCGATGGTGACGATGTTAAACACAACTCCCTATTTTATCTCTACAGTTTTTTTTGAATTTATAAGCAGTTCTTCTTCTTCTGCTTTCGTTTGCTTGAAATATATTGTCTATATCTGCAATGTTGTTTCTTGTATAAACTTCACTGTCTTTTGTAGTTCATGCAGAGGTCCATATAGTTTTGCTTCCAGTGTTGTTTCTCTGGGCCAGTGGGTTTGCCTCAATATATCATATTCGGGGCAATCGTGCAGTACGTGCTCCGCTGTCTGGGGTGCCTGTCCACATGTACACATAGCTGAATTGCCAATCTTGAATTTTGTATACATGTGGCTGCGGAGGCGGTTGTGTCCTGTTCTGAGGCGCAGAATGACTATTTGTTCTGATCTGTTCATAGCTTGGTAGTCATCATGTTTATAAGCAGTAATATTTTATCTATTTGATCGGGGTATCAGGGATCTTACTACATGTTTCTGCTTGAATGTAAAACACTTTGCGTGCTTTCTTTAATTGGCAGAAAAAAATTCCTTGCATTTTGGCTGTTTTTGTAGCCTGGTTATTAGAATATATCCCAGTCCTAGCAGGTGTATTGAATAAATTATAGTACCTTATGTAGTGCTACAGTAGCTTGAGCTTTCAATTCGAAGAGTTGTTAGAAGCATTACCTCTGGCGGCAAATTATCCGAATTCCGAGACTGAAACTTGGTATCCTCACGCTCCAGTCTACGCAACTGTATGTGGGTAGCTGACTTTGCTCTTGAGTTAAGAAAAGCAACGGCAGCGAAGTAAGGAACTGGTCACGCCGCGTCATAAAGCTGGATCTAGTGTAAAGAGAAGTCTAACACTTCATTACCCTTAGACAACATCTGCCGTACCTATTGTTATTAAGTCACCCTGTTACCACGAGTAGTGGTTTACGTTCATATGTCAGAGTGTTATATGACATCATGTATACACGTGAGTTCTCAATAGATATTGGAAATTGTCTTTCTACTTCAGTCTCATTTATTGCTTGTGACGTCACAAGGTGGACAAATGTTCTGTTCTCTTCCACTATACCAAGTCACGTGATAGTTTTCTCGTGGCTGAAGGGTATCTTTTCTTTGACAGTTCTCTTTAACTTTGTGATTTTAGTCAAACATAGAGGTCGACATGATCCTAAAAGAACCAGTCCGGTATGCATGCCCATAGCAGAATTTTGAAATGTATTGATGACTAAGAGCAGGATACCACGGTGTTGAGTAAACGATTTCATAAGATGAAAACATTGCTATTGATTTGTCCATAGATTTTCTAAATTAGCGGTGATCTTCAGGCCAGGAGTTTTGTTGCGTGTCTTTATATTATTTTATATGTATAGTCTGAGTAAACGTCTGGTTACTCTAGCCAAATATCACATAGGGGTAGAACGGGTAGACAACGCACACAGCAATTCAGACCGAACTATTAATGTCACCACAAAGGCAGAGTGAACAATCTACACAATATTTAATACAATAAGCGTTGCTCCACAGGTATGATCTGGAAAGCCATTATCTCTTATGGCATCACATATACAGTCATCAGTATAGCTTTGTACCGTCTTTAGCTAGAACACTGTCCTCGAAAGTTTTACACATATTTATTTTTACTTCAGACTCACGTTCTCCACAGCATTCATAATTCCTTTTACAAATATACTAGCATCATGGCACGGAGGTATACGGATGAACTAGTGATGGAATACTTAGGAATATCTCGCAAAATATTATTAGTCTCAGGAGCTCAGAGACACACGCCCACTTGCCACAATGAAACACACCGAAGGCCCTAGCAAACGATCGCTTACTTTTGTCGATACCAACTTTAACGTCTGCGAACCCCACATTGATTCAATGACGTAACTTCCTGTTACCAAGGACTACCGATAATAAACAAAAATGAATCATTGTCGAAACATTTTGATATCGACAGACCATAATGAAATGTGCCCAATGGGCTGATCACCCGTTGGCTTGTCACACCGATTACGGAAACAACGGCAGATGGATCTATTTGTTGTTGCCCTAAAGACGCCGCTAGGCGTGATGGGAAACTACAACAGAGAAAATCAATCTGCTGTTGCCCTTAAGACGCCACAAGGCGTGATGGCCTCTGACTGCTTGGACGGTCTTTGGCTAAGGACGGAAGAAGAAGAATAATGAAATGTGTCCCGGGTTTTACGAGTGTTAACCATATTCAGGATTAAGCCAGTAAAGAGTTAACATATCGGAACGATAACATCACATCTTGTTTGAAGCAATGATTTTAATAATTAAAGGGCTAAAAATATTTTGGTATATTATATTCACGGTAACGTAGGACAATTACCGACATGAAGTACTCATACGTGCAAACAGAAGCCGGCTTAAGTTTGTGTTTAATTTGTAACTACTTTTTGTGTTGTTATAATATTTATTTCGGCACGCTTCTATAAGAGCACCGGTCTTAGACACGTTTGTCTGTGATATTTTTATTACAGTATTAATATATTAATTCTCTTTTCCTTCTGTCACTTTAGAAAAGCTGTGATCTTTTTTTTTTTTTTTTGCACTTTTCGGGATGGGAACTAAATTGTCCGCCTGTCGAAATTAGGCGCAGTTTGTTATCAACCTTATAATGTCGGATGCTTAATTTTTGAAAACGTGTTTTTGAAATTCTACACACTTGTAATTCGGGTGATTATGATTTTGAATAAAGAAGTAAGTTTGTTACATTCGCAGTAACGCGGCCGATGTAGTCGCTGAAGTGGATGGTCCTTTAAATAATCCTTCGAAGTCAGAGTAATTCATAATGACGCCGCTTAAGCGGTTAGAAAATAGACGACCGAAAAGATCTTAAATAATTGAAATGTCAATAGCGATAATCTTATTAACTTTAACTAAACGATAAATATTCAACTTAGATTCTCGTTTAATTAAAGTGCGGTTTAGAAAAACACTCGTTCAAACACGGACACGCAGACTAGCATTCACGGTGACAATGATTGACATGTCGGACCATGCAGACTGGAATCCACAGTGGTGCTCAGAAATACAAGAGAAGGTATCTAGTTTTTGTTTAAAAACAATAATTATTTACGAATTTAATTTGAAACAACTGAACAAAGCAGTAGTACGTGGGACAGTTATCTTGTATCCGATTTCAGACTATACAGTCAGCAAGAATATGATCACATGTGACACCTGTCAACGAATCATAATGAGCGTGAGAACTGAAAGTTGCCAGAAGGAATATAAATATTCATGATCGCGCAAAGCCAAAGGGGCAGACATAGAGTGGAGGCTATGTAGAATGTTATATTAGAAATATAGAGATTCTGACTTAGAGAGTAGGAGTGAATAATGTATAGGTCCGCACTGCATCATGCAGATTGTGTGACAGAAGTTTAGAAGTTTTATAAATAAAACATGTCAGCAGGCGTATAATTTTAAGGATAAGATATACAGTGAATTTGTATAATAGGAGCGAAGATTCTCAAGATGTAAAGACTGAAGATATTGTGTAATTAATGTTTCATTCTGCCGATAGTGGTTATCGAGTTATATAGTTGGGGCGGGCTCTGTAATTTCAGCCCCACTCCGCAGATTGTAGACGCCCTTAAGGATATCGAGATAGGTTCTAGAGATACAGTGTTTGACGAAATGTTAACATTATAGTTTTATGCCACAAATACAAGATAGTAATCCGCGAGCGGTTGTAAAACTATTGGTTAACAAGAAAATAAAACACGTAGAACTTAATGAAGATTGCAGATTTATTATAAAGAAATGATGAGAATCTCAAGTAGTTATTACCAAAGTGTTGGTAATATATAAGATTGTGTATTTAAGTAGTTAAGTAGCCTCTATAGAGACAACCATGTGTTCACCATTGCTTTAATTGTTGATATTTTCTATAATGAAATAAGTCAATAATGGTGGTGACCTATTTAAGAGAATAAAACGAAAATACGTTGTGTGAAATAGTTTACGTACCTTTTCTGTGATGTCGAAAAACATTTGCTCAGATGTATTGTTGTGACTTGTGTAATAAAATAAGACTTTTTGAAAGAAACTTGACTGTCGGCTGTTATTAGCAGGATGGGTTATGTCCTGCAGAAGCGTATGCTGTACTTCTGCATTTCAACCCATGGATGTCGTGGTTGAGTTAAAGTGTAAGAGTATTTGTCGAGTTGGACATTAGTAGTGAAATCGACAAGGATAGTGAACTGACAAAAATATAGATTACACATAGATAAGGTGTAAATAGGAGGTGAACTTGAGACAAACCTGGAAGAAGATTTATTTAAAGGTATCTCTCTCCAAGCCTCAACACACTTATATAGTCTAAGCACCGCCTGCTCTTCCTCTTTTCTCTGAATCATACATAGAGACTACAGTAAAGAGCTTGGAATGTTAATTATGGATGAAAGGGTCGTGAACAGCGCATTAATAAATGAGTAACATTTATTAAAGAAGAAATATATGAAAATAATGCATATCAGCACAAACAACATAAAATTACATCAATAATCACAATTATGCAAATACACACCAACGAACACACAGACCACCAACATAAAACCTGTAGAACATCCAGAAATAAATAGAGTTCCAATCCGTCCGCTTTCGTGGGACCAAATGCAATAACTCCAGTAAGTGTCTTTACGTGTAGCTATCCTTCATAGGTGATGGAATAACATAAATAAATCCACTGTAGACGCTATCGTGTGTGATACCCTAATGGCGCGATGGGCTGGGAATATGACTCTGTCTATCTCTGGCTGACCGCTCATAAGTGCGGGGTTTAAATAACCAGAAAACATACAAGGCGAAGTTACTTTAGGACAAATGGTCCATTGCGCTCTTATCCGGCGCTTAGAATTTTGCTTACATACTTGGTAGTAAATCCGGTTCGGGCTGGCGAGAACTGTGATCTGACTGAGTGCTCCGTTTAGGCACACAAAGTCTGGTGATTTAAACTCTGCTAAAGACGCTGGGCTGCTAGATATGTTGGAAGCCGCAATGCTCTTACTGGCGATCAATAGGCGAGTAGGAAACCACTACTGCAAAATATGATTCCCAGATTTGCTATGGCTCGTTACACACTGCGTGAGCTTATTTTCTCCCGTTAGAGGGATAGGCGTTGATAAAGGGTTTTATTTCAGGTAGGGGGATGACGACTCGTGATGCTAGGTGTTTTCAGAAACCCTCTAGATCGAAGAGAATATGACGTTCTTCGCCTGACTGGATTCTTGTTCTAGCACTTTGGTATCCCTGAAAACTGAGACCCAAAAAGAGACGACTTTTACATCAAACAAACAATAAAATTACACTAACGTTATACAAAACAGTTATGCTCCACTATGGGATTTAACTTATTGTAATCGTTGCTATGATAGTTTAGGGCTGTCTTTAAGCATATAAGTCTCCTGTTCCTTCCACTCTATCAATCATCAGCATGCGACTGCATAGGCTAATACATTTTGTACATACATGTACCTGCCAGTAAATGTTCTGACAGCAAAATCTACTCCTCTTCTTCCAACTCAGCATACAGGAATATCTAACCCTGTAGTTCCAGCTGACTGGATATGGTATTCATCTTACAACATTAAGTGAATTTACATTAACAGATTACAGCATTTGACATTACAAAAATAAATCGCATGTCCCCCTTGGGGACAAATATTAACATCCCACAAATGAATACATAGAAAATGCAATGTTCTTGCTATAATAATACAGTTGTGACTGAAGCCTAAGACATAATGTTTTCTCTGGCTGGGGCCTGCTTTCTGTGAAAGTTATAACTAGTGTCTGACTACACAAGTAAGCATATTAAATTCCATACCCAACCACCAGAAGTTTCTATCAGAAAGGAATAAGGGACTATCTCCTATAATTCAGAGTTATAGCGCCTGCACAACACTATTCAGTTTTTTAAGTGAATAACCCACACCTCTGACATTTCCTTACAGTAATAACAGTTAATTTAGCCTACTCTTAACCCATGGCAAGCCTCTGTACGGACATATTGTACGCCTAGTGAGTATCTGTCATCGTAAGTTCACCTTTAACCCATGGTAAAAAATAACACTGACACCTGACTGTTTCGTCACTCGTTTAACTAAGGCAGTAGACGGCGCAACACTATCACTGAATTAAATTACCGGGAGAAATCCTCAAAATGAATTCAAGTCACATTTCTATCAAATATATATATCAAAAGCTAACATGAATATACATAATATAATAGATGCCTACTCACCCCGAGAAGTGCCGAGAATATAGGCAAATAACATTTAGTTCTGTGTTATCGTCTGCCTTATTCTCATTGTGGTCCTCTCGGGCAGGACATTTTTTACGAGTGTCTGTGACTGATTAAAACCTTCTTCTCTTATAGTTTACAAATAACGTTACCAGGACACCTGGCATGTCTTGTTTCTACAGATGTTCGGCGTATAACGTAGTCAAGAGTAAGACAAAGGTTATTTTAGAGTTATACATCAGAAGCAACAACCACGAGAAAGTTTCCCAGATAGACAATGCATAATATTATGATCTATCTCTTCGTTTGAGGGCCAAAACCACAAAGACCGACCGCGATTGTTATCTCCCCTGAATCGGAGATCGAACCTCTTACCAGCGAGACATTCCTGTGGTCAGGCAAATGCTAGGTGCGCTCGGGTAATATTATCGTAAGCTGAGCTGACTGCTCTGACCCGTGGGGAATTTATAATGAAGGCCAGAACGAAACGAAGCGGCGGGGTGGGTCTAAGAGAGGAATAATGGGCCACGTAGGTAAAATAAAATAAAAAGAAAATACAAAGTCAAAGAAACCAGGACATTAAAAGAGTAATAAAAGAGATGGGACGTTATGGAAAGACAAATTATCAGTCAACGTGACAAGTTAGCCCACCTTTTTAAAGGTCGTCAACCACGGATTAAAATACAGTAATTTATCTTTTCCATAAACGTCCGTTATATGTCCTTGGAAACCTCCTATACTCGTAAGCCAAATTCGTATCCAACTTCTGTCTGTCCATACGGCTACGGGTGAATTTCTTCCCTCTGTCTAGTAGACGCTCGGCGAATGGGATTTTGTGAGGCCATACGGCACTGACGTAATTCCCTTTCCTGTGAACCTGATCTTGGTTACATAGTTTGCTCTGCCTGTTTATCATCCGGATAACAATCCGCAACTGCTTTGAGTTTCGGCCCCGCCTGAACTCAATGACCACTGCGTAGGTAATCCGTCTGTTACGTACAGTGTAATCATTGCTGGACTCGGGGTGTTTACGTTTCCTTATGTATTTACGTGTCACGGGCGTGTACTTAATTGACCTGAGAAAGCTGCAGCCTACTGGAATTTTTCGCGCGCGTGTAACCCGAGTCGGCAAATGAAGCAGTTTGCTGGCCGAAGGAACGCTAGCGTATTTCTCCTTCTGCCTCTCTGCTTTTACTCCCCTGTTTCGGTGGGAGCGTTGATCAATCTTCAGACCAGTGCCGTCTAAAGGCGGGTCTGGAACTTTTCATTGCCTTGCCTCTCACAATTCTGGCTTAGTCAACAGAAATGATCAAGTTGCTCGGTAATGGCCTGGCGGAGGCGACTACTTTGCTGTCCATCAGTGGGTTTGAGACCACTGGAATAATGCGATTAAAATGAGACAATTCTGATGCCTGTAGCATACAGTCTTCGATCGCATTCGGGGGTTCTACTGAATCATACCGGATCTCAGTAGCTTCTATCTTTAGAGAAAGATAGGTATTATCTGCGGTTTGCAGAATTTGTTGAGTCGCTTTACCGTTACTAACATGAAGTGAGCCAAAGCTCTCAACAGTAGCTCCTTGTAAAGTAGTAAGGCAGCTTTTCTCACTGTCTTCTGCCCTGAGAAGTATCAGAGACTCAGATGGAGTACCAGGGATCCCTTCGCCTGAAACCCTGTGTCCACCAGAAACGTCAACCCTGCCCTCCCCTAAGGGAGTTACTGGCGTCAGTAGCACTTTGTCCTGCAATGCGAGATCTACTTCCTGGATTATAGGCTCCACAGTCTGCATGCAAAGGACGACTACATTTAGTATCTGTTTTTATCCTCCGGATTTGGCTTTCCAGTTCATCAATTCTGATTTGGTGTAGTCTGCGCCTTTCTTGTTCTTCTCTGTCCCTTTCTTGTCGCTCTATTTCCCATTTCTTGTCTCTTTCTTGTCGCTCTATTTCCCATTTCTTGTCCTGTTCTTGTCGTTCTGTTTCCCGTTGCTTGTCCTTTTCTTGTCGTTGCTTTTCATCTTCTATCGCTTCTTCTACATTCTTTCGGATGTCTGCTTCGCTCTCCCCGTCTTTTTTACAGGGCCATGCCAAGATTAAACGGCTGTTAAACCAGCCGTCTACTTCGTAGTGATCCTGTATGCTCACTGCCTTGTATTCTAGAAAGGGCTGAATTTCGCTATCCTTGTACTGCATGTACTTAGCTACTTCAAGGGCAATCCTATGCACTTTAGCTAGATCGGCCATTATCTCAGGGTGAGCAAACACTATGCAAGAGTAAACCTAGAGATCTTAGTTATCTAGTCAACTAGTGGCTGATTAACTTCCTTGTGAATTAACACTTAATAATCAATAAAATCTAGGCTAGCATGGGAAAACTTTAAGGAGAGAAGTTTCTAACTACTCTGATTGCGACAAGCAAAAACCCTAAAACTCCAAAAAATCTAAGTGATGTAAAACTTATTATCATCACTTCACCCCTTTTCTGTCAGTACTCAGCTATTGAAAGGATTGGTTACTATTATCCGAATGAACGCCCTCCATTAGTACAGATGCAAGCTAGTAACTGACTATCTGTAGCTTCTTATCTCAGATTAAAGAGCTACTCCTGAAAAAAAAAATTTAACCCTTAACAAAACTTTTTCTGACTTTTACAACAATAGTCGTCAGATTTTCAAACCCAAAACTCAGCAGTGATACCAGCAACCTTAACCAGCTGTGACATGTGTAAATTGAACAATAATTGTATTTTGTGATTTATGATTGCTGTGAAGAAAAAGCGCTGTTCAGACTTCCTCCAAAAGAAATAGTTCAATTTGTCTACGGGATAGAAATTCCTATACTCTGCAGAACACTAAACTCCAAGAATAAAGATAGAATCTTGTGAGAGATTCATCCTCGGATCCAGCGCACATTTTGTTGCGATTGCTGCAGATGTGTCTCAAAGTCTCGGCGAGCAACCTATTTTGTCGTGGTTGAGTTAAAGTGTAAGAGTATTTATCGAGTTGGACATTAGTAGTGAAATCGACAAGGATAGTGAATTGACAAAGTTATAGATTACACATAGATAAGGTGTAAATAAGAGGTGGACTTGAGACAAACCTGGAAGAAGATTTATTTAAAGTTATCTCTCTCTCCAAGCCTCAACACACTTATATAGTCTAAGCACAGCCTGCTCTTCCTCTTTTCTCTGAATCATACATAGAGACTATAGTAAAGAGCTTGGAATAATAATTATGGATGAAAGGGTCGTGAACAGCGCATTAATAAATGAGTAAAATTTATTAAAGAAGAAATATATGAAAATAATGCATATCAGCACAAACAACATACAATTACATCAATAATCACAAATATGCAAATACACACCAACGAACACCCAGACCACCAACATAAAACCTGTAGAACATCCAGAAATAAATAGAGTTCCAATCCGTCCGCTTTCGTGGGGCCAAATGCAATAACTCCAGTAAGTGTCTTTACGTGTAGCTATCCTTCATAGGTGATGGAATAACATAAATAAATCCACTGTAGGCGCTATCGTTGGTGATACCCTAATGGCGCGATGGGCTGGGAATATGACTCTGTCTATCTCCGGCTGACCGCTCATAAGTGCGGGGTTTAAATAACCAGAAAACATACAAGGCGAAGTTACTTTAGGACAAATGGTCCATTGCGCCCTTATCCGGCGCTTAGAATTTTGCTTGCGTACTTGGTAGTAAATCCGGTTTGGGCTCGCGAGAACTGTGATCTGACTGAGTGCTCCGTTTAGGCACACAAAGTCTGGTGATTTAAACTCTGCTAAAGACGCTGGGCTGCTAGATATGTTGGAAGCCGCAATGCTCTGACTGGCGATCATAAGGCGAGTAGGAAACCACTACTGCAAAATATGATTCCCAGATTTGCTATGGCTCGTTACACACTGCGTGAGCTTATTTTCTCCCGTTAGAGGGATAGTGTTGCAAGTGGAACTTATGGAAGGGGAAGTAATCTTTAGAATGTTTTGAACAAATTAAATTTCGAGTTGCAACGCTTGATTAAGCGGATACTTGTCTGACTTTAGGATAGAATTATCTTTTCCTATTTTTCGGGTGACAGAGTACAGATAAGCGTGTGAACGCTGTTTAATGTATTTTTTCTGTACTGTTTTGAGTCATGTGAATAGCTCGCTATGTGTTATCGAGAACGGTGTTCAAGACAACCGAATCTCGTGACGGGTTTTTTGGCGGGACTAGTGTGTGATTGAGGGAGTTGTGTTTTGGGCGTGGACCGTGTAGGTCGAGTCCCAGTGTTTTTGGATAATGTATGCCTACGTAGGATTTGAGAAAATGTCGACTTATATATTTCGCTGTGTGTACAGCCTATGTGATACACTGCAGTGAAGATTTGTTTAGGCCATATGAACCTTATTATAGCTGCCGTGTGATGCAGGCTTTGCTATGTATTGAAAAACTTTTGTAGGCCATATTTTGAAGATTAATGAAGCTGCCGGGTGATGCAGGCTTCGCTGTGTATTAAGGTACTTTTGTAGGCCATATTATGTTTATCTGCAGTATGAAGATTTGTGAAGCTGTTAAGCTATTATAAGTCCAGGATTAGGACAGGCCATATTATGTTTAGCTGCAGTATGAAGATTTGTGAAGCTGTTAAGCTATTATAAGTCCAGGATTAGGACAGGCCATATTATATATTAACTGCAGTGTGGAGATGTATGAAGCTATTAAGCTATTATTAGTCCAGGATTAGGACAGGCCATATTATGTTTAACTGCAGTATGAAGATTTGTGAAGCTGTTAAGCTATTATAAGTCCAGGATTAGGACAGGCCATATTATATATTAACTGCAGTGTGAAGATGTATGAAGCTATTAAGCTATTATAAGTCCAGGATTAGGACAGGCCGTATTAGGTATTGATGCAGTGTGGAAATTATATACTATGATTCGTGTTTTGCTGTCGAATGTGTGTCATTTATGTCATCGTATCTGTGTTGTAACGGAATAAACAGTATCGAACTGTTCCAGTCGTTTGCAACCCTTCTTGACTCCTGCATGTACCCTTATGTACGTACTGTGGTGTGCGAACATATCAACACACACCCAGGTCAACATTCCAGACACAGTGACAGGTCAGCAGCACACATATATTGAATTAGCCTGTGTGGCGATGATATAGACCAAACCACTACATTCGCAACAGTGGGTGTAAACAGACTAATAACATTAACGTTTAATTACATTCAGTGAGAAACCATGCTAAATCTAGATTGTATCAGTTGGTGGCCAGTGTATCAGATAGGCGTTGATAAGGGGTTTTATTTCAGGTAGGGGGATGACGACTCGTGATGCTAGGTGCTTTCAGAAACCCTCTAGATCGAAGAGAATATGACGTTCTTCGCCTGACTGGATTCTTGTTCTAGCAATTCGGTTTCCCTGAAAACTGAGACCCCAAAAGAGACGACCTTTACATCAAGCAAACAATAAAATTACTGTAACTGTCTTTTTTTTTCTTGTTGAGGTGATCACTGGCCCAAGACAGTATACATGTTGTTAGATGTGTAGTGCGAGCGTATGATGAATTGAGTGTGGGTGCGAATGAAGGCGCGAATGTGTTTAGGCTGGTATAGATGTAGATCCTGCAACCCATACTCTCACATGCAGTAATCAAGGATGCTTTGACACTGCAGGCATGTTTCAAGACATTTATTGACGAGAACACACATAGTATCAACAGGAACAGTCAGTGTAACAAGGTCATGCTGACCTGAAATCGATAGGTATACATTTGGCATTGAAAAAGGTAAACATCGGAATAGACGTGCATGGTCAATAGCAAAGTTCTTCAATAATGACAGTTCGTAGCGTCGCCCTTGGCGTCTCTGACTAAACGCGTCAGATGCCTTAGTTACTTTGACACACAGGTGCAACTTGGCACTCCCCGCCAATTGCACATATCAGGCTGTAGTATAATAGCCGAAAGCACAGGCCTCGTTCTGACGTCGGCCGTGTACTTCTGTTAAATAGGTTATCATCAACCCTGCAGTAATACTTATTGTAGATATGAATTCCGCCAATCTGCGGCTCCCACAATATATCTTCGTCACTGGATTTCTGGACAATATAAGACTAACAGTCTTGGATGGCTACCTCGAGCACAAATATATAAGTTCTGAAATGGCGGATCAGTGAGCTGCTGTTCACCCTAGGTAATCCTTTACATGTTCTGCCACCGAAAAGCGTAATAATGCATAAAGGTCGGTATTACCTGGAAAATGAATCCTCAGAACTAAACAAGGAATTCTGTCGTCATCCCGACGCACAGAGATTCACTGGGGAAAACTGCCATAGCAGTTACTTCGAAGATTCTCCCCGAAAAACAATGGACTCTTGGTCCCTTCAGAAAAACAGGACCTTCCCGGCTTGCCGGAAGTATATCTCACCCCCGCTTAAAAAACCTTCCCATAGGCCTACGCCCGAACTGACAACCTCTGACCCTAAAGGTCAAACACAATGAATGAATAAACAAGGGAAGACAACCCCTAATCAACCTGACATCGCAGGTAAAGACACAATTATACTTATGATACAAACATAAGCAAATAACTTGACAGATGACTCCGTCGAAAATGACAGCAACATTACTACCACCCCCCTGTAAAAAAAAAAAAAATGAAATTTTTTTTTTTTTAATATGTCCATGAGCAAGATAGCACCAGTATCACTTCTGTGCTCATGCAAACAATGAACCTAATATCAGGTACAATAGAAGAGGGTACAAATCATCTCTCAACATAGGAGAAAATATTTCCTTTAAGCCAAACAAACTAAGGGATACCATTCAAGAAACCTAAGTTGCTGGCAATACCAATCATATATCAAACATTACTAAATAATATAATCATAGCAATATACAAATGTCAATGCTATTTTAGCAACATATCACTGATGGATGGACAAAATGAAATTTGTTAAATTATCTAAACATCATCCAAATACATTTGTATTACAACATATTATGATATGAAGGACAGACCTAAGTCTGAAAGTATATCAGGAAAAACTAGGACACAAGATTTAACTGGAATCATGTGGGCATCTAGACAATATGTCCGCCATCACATTATCCGAACCACGGATAGCTCGCACCGTGAAATGGAAAGGCTGAAGAGCAATAGCATAACGAGTAGATCTCGAGCTCTTCAAATCCTTACTTTGCATAGCCGTAAGAGCTTTTTGGTCGGTTTCCATAAAGAAATGCGCGCCCAGAAGGAACCTTTGTAGCTTAACACATTAACTACCGAATGGAAAAACACACTGTGGCCGAATTAAATTTTTTTCCCATTTTCATCCTGAAGGTGTTTGCACAAAGTAAGCTGTAGTTTCCGTAACTGTTTACAGATTTTTATGAATTACACATCATTTTAAAGATAAATAAATGCACTATTACAATAAACACCGGTTGTAACTCTAATAGAGGTTGTTGCTATTTAACGGCCCTCCGATGGCCGAGAACTTGCAATATTTTCACAATTATGACTGTTTGCGCCCCATCTCTATCAAAATCACAATTTCAATCAATGTGCACACCGTTTTCACTCTTGTCCTCGTCGCTAGATCAATCAGTCAATAGTTGAAACACGTTTCTATCCTATTCAGCCGTTAGATGAGATGTACACGCATTTTTTGTAGTCCTATCACTAGTTGCCACTGTAAACAGTTTTACACGATTTGGTAACTAACCCAAAACGCTGAAAAATATGAACATAATATCAATTTTGCAGTGTTCTACAACAACCATGCTTTGGGAATTTGTTTTCCGGTGGCAACTTAAAATCTCGAACCAGATCAGAGAGTGTTTCAGTACATTTTTCATTCGTTTTATTACTAAAATTAGATTGGCACCCTGAGCGGCTTGCGGTCCAAATGTGATTATTTTGTGAGCCGCTGACAGCGGCTTGCGGTAGTTAATGTGTTAAGAATGGACCAAACCATAGCCAACAATTCACGGTCCAAAACCGAGTAATTCCTTTCTGCCGCATTCAGCTTCCTAGAAATATACATTACAGGATGCAGAGTTCCTGAATATTCCTGCATTAGTGCCGCTCCAATCCCAGTGGAAGAGGCATCACTACGAAGGACAAAAGTCTTATCAATCGTCGGTAGTCTTAAGATAGGATGAGATGAGAACAAATTCTTAACCTGATCCAATGAAGATTGGCATTCTTGGGACCAACGCACCATATTAGGAGAACCTTTTTTCAATAACGTTGAAAGTGGTGCCATAATGGAGGACAGATTCTCAATGAATCTTCCATAGAATTGTATCAATCCCAAGAGACTACGCACTTGCTTTTTTGTCTTCGGAACCGAGATATTTAATATCTTTGAAATGTTTTGGTCCTCTGTCTTCAACAGACCATGACCAACTCGATGACCTAGGAAGGAAATTTCACTAAACCCAACAAAAGCTTTAGAGGGCTTAGCAGTCAAACTATGCTCACGTAGAGTAGATAGCAATTCCTTTAGACCCAAATAGTGTTCTTCCCAAGTATCGCTGAAAAGACAGATGTCGTCTAAATATGCAATGACATCTGCACGATCTGATAGAATTCGTCGCATCATGCGTACGAAAGTCGCTGGGGCGTTCATAAGCCCGAAAGGCATAAAATTCCATTGAAACAGACCCCTAGGTGTCGAAAAAGCAGTGAGAGGTTTGGCGTGTTCCGTCAGTGGGACTTGCCAATAACCTTTCGACAAGTCTAGTTTAGTAAAGAATTTAGCTTTAGAAAGTCTAATAAGTAGATCATCTAATAACGGCATAGGTTCAGCATCGAACTTCGTAACTTGATTTAATTTGCGATAATCAACGCAAAGACGTATGTTATTGTCTTTCTTTCGAACAATAACTATCGACGAAGAATAAGCTGAAGTGGATGGTTCAATTATTTGTAGTTGAATCATTTCATCCAATTCTTTCTCGACTTGTGCTTGAAAATGAATAGGTATTGGGTATGGTCTTACTCTGATCGGATTACGATCAGTAAGTATGATGTCATGTTCTATGACATCTGTGTGTCCAGGAATGTCGGTAAGGACATCCTGATATGATTGTAACGTAGAGGATACTTGACGCTGTTCCTCAAAAGACAAGTTGGAAGAGACTGTAACGTCTCTCCACGATTCCGTTGAAGTAAGTGGAATCGCAGGAAGAGGTAAGTTCACGTCAGAAAAAATAGTTTCCTCATCCTGTATACCGGACAGGGATGAGATGTGACCATGTTGGACTGGAGAGTCGTCCGTCGCCTGGAAAATAGGCTGTAAATAGTCTGGACGTTCAATAAACTCTGTTAGCATATTTATATGGAAGGTTTTATGCCTTCCATCCACACCGACAATATAGTCGACATCAGAAATTTTCGAGACTATAGTGTATGGACCCTTCCAAGAAATGAGAAGTCTATTCTCTCTTGAGGGCAGTAAGACATATGCTTTGTCTCCAGGACAAAGTTGACGTAGGCGTCTTTTCTTATTAGCAAATCGCCTAGCTTTTTCTTTCGCAAATTCGGAAGATGAAGTTGCTAACCTGCACGATTCGATAATCTTTTCTCTAAGAGCTATGACATATTCATATGACGATTGTGTATCATCGTCAATATTATCGGAAGTTATCAAATCGTGTAACAAGGACATTGGCCCGCGCGGTTGCGCGCCAAAGACAAGTTCGAAAGGAGAAAACCCTGTATGCTCGTTGGGAACCTCTCTATAGGCAAAGAGGACTGCAGGTAAAACCCTGTCCCAATCTTCAGGATGATCCTCCGTTATCTTGCCAAGTAAGTTCTTTAGTGTCCTGTTAAGACGTTCTACCAATCCATTGGACACTGGATGATGAATACTACTGAGAGACCTTTTAATGTCTAGCGTAGCCATTACCTGAGACATAACGTCCGAAATTAACTGAGTGCCGTGATCCGACAGTATTTCTCCGGGGAATCCCAGACGAGAAAATACGAGCCAAAGAGCATCAGCGATATCGACAGTTGATATGCTCTTCAGAGGAATAGCCTCTGGCCAACGCGTGCACATGTCCACGCAAGTGAGGATAAATTGGTGTCCTCTGGCTGACTTAATTTTGAACGGACCAATGATGTCTATAGCCATTTTCTGAAACGGCCGAATCGGAATATCTGCAGCCTGAATAGGAGCAGCATGTCTCGGACCCCTAGACTTGACCTCTTGACAAATTTTGCAAGATCGGCAAAAAATTCGGATGTCTTTATTCACGAATGGCCAAAAGAAGGACGCAAGGACTCTAGTTTTAGTTCTGGAAAAACCCATGTGTCCCGCACACTGAGAATCGTGTGCATGCCGAAGAATTAAGGCTCTCATACACTTAGGCACCAGAATTTGCGAGTGCATAGACTTGTCCGAGTGTTGTACCATTCGTACCAATATACCATTCTTCATAGTGATATACGATTTGTGATTCGTATTTTGATTGGGATCCCCTTTCTTTGCAAGAAGGAAGTATTTCTTCAAAGAAGGATCCTCTTCTTGACGTTTAACAAACGAGTCATGGGAAATCACCAAGTGCTCGTCTTGGCTATCAACTTCATTACTATTATCAGATGAAGTTGGGGGATTAAGAGCTTGAGCTCTTGTCACCACTGCATTGACCGTTTGAATGTTTTTTTCTTCCCAACTAGAAATTTGTTGCGGGGTGCATTCCTTAACCCCATGAATACGACCGATTATAAGGTCCGCAATAGGATTAGGAAGAAGACATGCATGGACATCTCCTGTGAAGAAAGGAGTGTCAATCCTAATAATAGCAGTAGGATAGCTTTCCATAGTACCACCAAATGTAACACATTTGATTGTTTTTCCAGTGGCACAGCAAGGATCTATCAGAGACTCCTTAACCCCGACGGTAGTACATCCCGAATCGAAAAGTACTGAGACTAGCCTATCATTTATTAGACCTTTATCTAAGATGAGAGATCCTCTCCCATCATGCGCAACTGTAGCAGGTAGAGCAGGAAGAGGGTGACCACAACTTAGCGTAGATACAGTCGATGAATCGAACAATGTTAAGCATTGGGGGCATTCAGTTGCTCTCCCAAAATCGAAAGCACAACCAGTGATAGCCCTAGAGTTACCACTATCATTTGCTGTATTACAGGCTCCATCAAACTCTTGTTGTGCAGAGTTTGCCTGTTGGTAAGGTCTTTTCTTGTTAAACCTAGGTCTGCCTCGATTATCATTTCCCCTGTAATTATTTCGAGTATCATTTCCCCTGTAATTGTTATCATATTGCCTATTGTAATCATCATTCCGGTTTGAATCCCGGTTTCTAAATTCACCATCGTCATAATCTTGACGTCGAGAATGATTACCTCGAAAATTTGAATAGTTATTATTTGGATAGCCTTTGCGAAAGTGTCTCAAATTATTACCACTAAAATTACGAGAACTACCATCTTGTCTCCACTGCATAGACGAAGAACCATCATGTGTTGGATTACTCCGCTTCTGAGTGTAATTTTGATTACTTCCCCTATTCCAATTTTGTTGAGCACCCTGAAATTTTTTTTTGAAATTAGGGCCATATGGTGTTGCCGAAGCAGCTGGCAACCCTTCTTTCACTTTAGAATTGCTAACTGTAGCATGGGGATGTGCTGTGGCATACTGACAACAGTATTCCTCCATTTCTTTTAAGTTTTTAGGCTTACGCTCATGAAGGAATGCAAGAAAAGAATCATTAACAGATGACAAAACCTTATCTCGCAATAATAAGTCCATTAGACCTTCATATGTTTTCTCAATCTGAGACAACTCAACCCATCGTGTAAATGTACGACGTATCTTTGTAACAAAATCAGAGAAATCTACTCCATTTTCTGGCAACATTGTCCTAAAACGAAGACGATAGTCTTCTTGTTTTAGTTGATATTTTTTTTAGCAATGCTGCCCTGACAACATCATAATTAGTCCTCTCATGTTCGTCTATTGTCATAAGAGTAGTCACTGTGTCACCTGTAAAAAATGGCATCAGTTGTTCAACATATTTTTCCTTTTTTATGTTATGCGTATCGCACAAAAATTGGAATCTATCTAGATAATCTGCTACGTCATCCTTTAAAGGATTGAAATGAGGCAATTTAATCCTACTAACAAACTCCTTTGTCGTACTCGAAGTTGTTTGCTGAGCACCCGTACTCGCCAATTTCAATTTCTCTAACTCCAAAGTTGCGAGTCTTTCCTCGTGTTCCATTTTCCTAATTTCAGCCTCGGCTTGAGCTTTCCTCTCCTCTGTAGCAGCTTGAGCTTTCCTCTCCTCTGCAGCAGCTTGAGCTTTCCTCTCCTCTGCAGCAGCTTGAGCTTTCCTCTCCTCTGCAGCAGCTTGAGCTTTCCTCTCCTCTGCAGCAGCCTCTTTGTCTAATCTCTTTTGTTCAGCTTCAAATCTCCTTTCCTCCACCTGCATCTGCAATTTCTTTTGTTCAGCAGCCATATCAGCTTCTCTGTCTAGCCTTTTTTGTTCCGCCGCAGCTTCTCTTTCTAATCTTTTCTCTTCAGCCTGAGCTTTTTTCTCTTCTGCAGCTAATGCTTTGTCATACTGAGCAACAGCCCATTGTTCTAACTGTTGACCAGTCTTATCAAGGGCTCTCCCTTGTGTAATAAAGTAGTCCAATGTAGACATCTTGTCTAATGAGATCAGAAACCTGAAAAAAAATTAAATAAATTACCTTATCCCACTTCAATGGGAGACAAGTCTGAAATGCTAGACTTGTATACTCACTTCACTTTATTTTACTGTCTTAGTCTTAGACAAAGACTTTGTATGTTCCTCTTGTTTATAATGTACCCAAAAAATCACTTGAGTACCTGTGGAAAAAAAATTCCCTTATATCCCACTCACTATGGGCACAAGTCTTTTTTATAAAGAACTTGAATATGTATTTCACCTTGTCTCAATCTTTGTAGATAACAAGTCTTTTATCAAAGAACTTGTATAAATATCTTATATAATAATATTTTATTAACAAACTCTATATGAAGAGTCTACCTTATCAATATTATCAAAACATGACCAAGTATATGTATGTAGACTGTGTATGACAGTAATGTAGTACAAACAAACAAAAATACAAAGACAAAGATACAAAACAATACAAATGGCAACACTGTTTTAACCAAAAATGTGTAGAGAAATACACAAAAGAAAGGAGAGACCTACAGAATACAAACAAAACAAATCGAAAATCAAAACTGAAAAACAGACAAAATATTACAAAAACAACGTTAAGTACAATTACATCACAGCTAACATCAATAGCGACCAATTGTCACTAGCAAATTTCCAAATTAAGAAAATTTGCACCTACAGAACGCTTACAGTAAGCCTCGATCAAGTGGCATATTTACCGTAAGACCCACCAACCGAAAATCCGCAGAAAAATACACAAAAACAGTAGAAGTAACATAAACATATAGCAATCAATTTCAATGTGTTGCAGAACAAGTTCAGTCACAGCTGAAACTAAAATAAATTCCTTGCTCCTTGCGAACACAGAAACGAAATGTCAAACGCACACTGAACGTCAAATCCACTGTAACATAAAGTGGTATTCACGAACCAAAGTTACTATGACCTTCTCAAATTAGGACTTGCACATTGAATGTTTACTATTTCCACGTACTGTTTACAAACACTTGACCTCCAACAATGTAGCTTGAATGCTCTGACCTAGAAAAGTCCGTTGTTGAATGAAACGTGTAACAACCAGCAGTACTGTTTACAATAGGAACCCGCCTTCTATGCAGTTATGGTCCACGTAGCAAATGCCTAGATGTTAACTTCAGTACTTGTCTTGTTATGGTTTATATAGCATTATAATATAAATGCTCGTACTGTTTATCTGGGTCAACCGTTGATGACCTATTTCTGTCCTGTTGTAGCCAAAACTTGCAAGTGTAGAATTAGCGCTGTGTGTTACGGCTGTCCCGTGTGTAGCTTAGACCCACAGATCAGAAGTGTAATGTGTACTTGTCCTTCTTGTAACTTTCTCGACAAAACTGGAGACATCATACATGTAACAGCCAACCAGGAATGTAAATTTCTGGATCCATAAATGTCAACAATAATGTCAAATGCTCGCTCTGTTCTTTTTAAACCCACAGATCTGGTCCATCAGAAATGTAAGTTTCTAGGCCACATTGGCGACAAGAAATGTATCATAAGAGCCCACGTAACTGGTCCACCAGAAATGTAACTGTCTTTTTTTTTTCTTGTTGAGGTGATCACTGGCCCAAGACAGTATACATGTTGTTAGATGTGTAGTGCGAGCGTATGATGAATTGAGTGTGGGTGCGAATGAAGGCGCGAATGTGTTTAGGCTCGTATAGATGTAGATCCTGCAACCCATACTCTCACATGCAGTAATCAAGGATGCTTTGACACTGCAGGCATGTTTCAAGACATTTATTGACGAGAACACACATAGTATCAACAGGAACAGTCAGTGTAACAAGGTCATGCTGACCTGAAATCGATAGGTATACATTTGGCATTCAAAAAGGTAAACATCGGAATAGACGTGCATGGTCAATAGCAAAGTTCTTCAATAATGACAGTTCGTAGCGTCGCCCTTGGCGTCTCTGACTAAACGCGTCAGATGCCTTAGTTACTTTGACACACAGGTGCAACTTGGCACTCCCCGCCAATTGCACATATCAGGCTGTAGTATAATAGCCGAAAGCACAGGCCTCGTTCTGACGTCGGCCGTGTACTTCTGTTAAATAGGTTATCATCAACCCTGCAGTAATACTTATTGTAGATATGAATTCCGCCAATCTGCGGCTCCCACAATATATCTTCGTCACTGGATTTCTGGACAATATAAGACTAACAGTCTTGGATGGCTACCTCGAGCACAAATATATAAGTTCTGAAATGGCGGATCAGTGAGCTGCTGTTCACCCTAGGTAATCCTTTACATGTTCTGCCACCGAAAAGCGTAATAATGCATAAAGGTCGGTATTACCTGGAAAATGAATCCTCAGAACTAAACAAGGAATTCTGTCGTCATCCCGACGCACAGAGATTCACTGGGGAAAACTGCCATAGCAGTTACTTCGAAGATTCTCCCCGAAAAACAATGGACTCTTGGTCCCTTCAGAAAAACAGGACCTTCCCGGCTTGCCGGAAGTATATCTCACCCCCGCTTAAAAAACCTTCCCATAGGCCTACGCCCGAACTGACAACCTCTGACCCTAAAGGTCAAACACAATGAATGAATAAACAAGGGAAGACAACCCCTAATCAACCTGACATCGCAGGTAAAGACACAATTATACTTATGATACAAACATAAGCAAATAACTTGACAGATGACTCCGTCGAAAATGACAGCAACAATTACACTAACGTTATACAAAACAGTTATGCTCCACTATGGGATTTAAACTATTGTAATTGTTGCTATGACAGTTTAGGGCTGTTTTTAACCATATAAGTCTCCTGCTCCTTCCACTCTATCAATCATCAGCATGCGCCCACATAGGCTAATACATTTTGTACATACATGTACCTGCCAGTAAATGTTCTGACAGCAAAATCTACTCCTCTTCTTCCAACTCAGCATACAGGAATATCTAACCCTGTAGTTCCAGCTGACTAGATATGGTATTCATCTTACAACATTAAGTGAATTTACATTAACAGATTACAGCATTTGACATTACAAAAATAAATCGTATGTCCCCCTTGGGGAAAAATATTAACATCCCACAAATGAATACATAGAAAATGCAATGTTCTTGCTATAATAATACAGTTGTGACTGAAGCCTAAAATATAATGTTTTCTCTGGCTGGGGCCTGCTTTCTGTGAAAGTTATAACTAGTGTCTGACTACACAAGTAAGCATGTCAAATTCCACACCCAACCACGAGAGGTTTCTATCAGAAAGGAATAAGGGACTATCTCCTATAATTCAGAGTTATAGCGCCTGCACAACACTATTCAGATTTTTAAGTGAATAACCCACACCTCTGACATTTCCTTACAGTAATAACAGTTACTTTAGCCTACTCTTAACCCATGGTAAGCCTCCGTACGGACTTATTGTACGCCTAGTGAGTATCTGTTATCGTAAGTTCACCTTTAACCCATGGTAAAAAAAATAACACTGACACCTGACTGTTTCGTCACTCGCTTAACTAAGGCTGTAGACGGCGCAACACTATCACTGAATTAAATTACCGGGAGAAATCCTCAAAATGAATTCAAGTCAATTCCTATTCGATATATATAAAAAGCTAACATGAATATACATATTATAATAGATGTCTACTCACCCCGAGAAGTGCCGAGAACATAGGCAAATAACATTTAGTTCTGTGTTATCGTCTGCCTTATTCTCATTGTTGTCCTCTCGGGAGGAAATATTTTACGAGTGTGTCTGACTAATTAAAACCCTCTACTCTTATAGTTTACAAATTACGCTACCCGGACACCAGGCATGGCTTGTTTCTACAGATGTTCGGCGTATAACGTAGTCAAGAGTAAGACAAAGGTTATTCTAGAGGTATACATCAGAAGCAACAACCGCGAGAAAGTTTCCCAGATAGACAATGCATAATATTATGATCTATCTCTTCGTTCGAGGGCCAAAACCACAAAGACCGACCGCGATTGTTATCTCCCCTAAATCGGAGATCAAACCTGTTACCAGCGAGACATTCCTGTGGTCAGGCAAACGCCAGGTGCGCTCTGGTAATATTATCGTAAGCTGAGCTGACCGCTCTGACCCGTGGGGAATTTATAATGAAGGCCAGAACGAAACGAAGCGGCGGGGTGGGTCTAAGAGAGGAATAATGGGCCACGTAGGTAAAATTAAAAAAAAAAGAAAATAAAAAGTCAAAGAAACCAGGATATTAAAAGAGTAATAAAAGAGATGGGACGTGATGGAAAGACAAATTATCAGTCAACGTGACAATGGATATAATAAAATACAAGTTGAGAATACGTGCACGACTTGGGGTCAGTCTTCAAGCTATAGCTAGCTCATTGGTACATGTGTTCGCGTTTAGTCTTCATCAGTATCATCATCACCTCAAGGACAAGAACTTGACACTATAGATGACGTAAGCTAGTATCTCATCATGTGGCCAACCGTCCAGAGGATGCAGTACTGCCACACTGAAACCCCAAGAAAATAGAGGTAGAACGAGAATGAAGAACACTAGAGAAGAGAATGGGGGGGGGGGGGCAGATATGAGTGAAGAAGACATGTATAGACCTTGAGCGCTGACAGCAAGGGACAGGACGACTTGGCACGACTTTGTTGAATGCCTATGCTCCCTGTGAAGCTAAATGATGACGACTACTACTGTTGACCAAGAAATAATATTCAAACTGAGACCTGGCTGCTGGAGATTCTAATAGGATATGTCCAACTGAGACCTGGCTACTGGAGATTCTAATAGGATATGTCCAACAACTTAATAAGCTGACAGAGACAAGTGTGTCTGTGAGAGGAAGAAAGTATATAGTAGAATACATCCTTCATTAATGTAGGCTCCACAAAACGAACAGGTTGAAAGTATGACCTTTACCAATCCCTTTGACGGGCAACGAGAGAAGCATGAGGCAGATTACCAACGTTATGAAAGAAATAGATGTCGTTATGTGAAAGCGAAAGACACATATAAAGAAACTTTGATAAATCTTCTAATCCTCATTGTGATACTGCGACTGCTCCGAATCACTGGGCCATAATTCTGTATGAGACACGCCTTCCGCGCCAGATCTTTTTTACTTCTACTCAGGCCTCAGTTGGTGCGTTGTTGGAAATCGGCAAGAAGACAGTAGTCGCGCACAAAATAATTATAATACAACATAACACACTCACATCCATGAGTCACACGGGAAATATGCTTTTTTTTTTGTCGATACGTATAAACAAGTATCACTGTATTTGATTTATACATAACAGTAAATATTGAATAGAGTTCATTAAAATGTTCAGTCAAACTGATCTGTAAAATATACAATAAACATTGTTGTAGGAGGTTAAAAAACAAATTGAGGGGGGCATATATACCACTTCATTTAAAGTATTATTGATACATTGACAGATTTTGTCTCCCAAGTCGGAACGCTCTAAAATATTGATTCGGAGCCGGGGTATTGACAGATTCATCTTGAATATTTGTGTGTTTGTTTTTTAGCTGACAAGGCAAGATTTTGAAATATATCCGCACATTTACAAAACATGATGTGGTAAGAGATTAAATTAATTTATTAGCAAATTTATTTCCTTTTGTTTTCTGCTACTTTCTACCAGAGTAACACAAGCATCATCAACGGTAATCGACCACATGTACGCAACTTTTCCAGACAGCATCATATAATGCTCTGCCCTACTATTGCAATAGTGACAAATGTCCAATTTGCTGCACATGGTCCACGAATACATGTAAAGTTCCTAAAAATAAACATGTAAGTATTAGATTTAGAAGTTTCAAACATTTCATTCGGGAGTTATTTTTAAATGACATGCTAACCACACCTCTCCGTTACAGTACGGAAAAAGTGTTAGCTACAGAAAAAAAGTAAATAAGAAAGTGAGTACGGGTATGATGATGCTCAGTAGGTCATAATGAAATGACTTACGGTAGTTAGCACACAGAGCTCGATATAAGACAGTGCATAAATAGTTAGCTCTGAAACTTAGTAGGCAATAGAGAAGTTGAGAGGGACAATGGTGTGTGAAAGGTATAATAAATTATGGATGAAAGAAGGTTAGAATTTATACAAAAGTCACAGATTGACGTGATTGTAGAGTGTTGTGATGTACTCATTATATGATGATTACAAAAATATGATGTAGTGGGGAAAAGGTGATAAATCTATAAGGCAGTGGTTCCCAAACTGTGCGCCCCGGCGCCCTGGTGCATCGTGGCTGGTTTATAGGGGCGCCGCGAAATATTCCAATATTTTTACTGAAATTACACTTAGCCTACGTGGTATTAGAATCGGACCATCGATGTGTTGATGCGATGATAGGAAGGACATCTAACGGACACTGTACAAACCACTAAATGGTCGCTGTGATAAAAAGCAAGTATCTTGCGAAAATCAACGGGGAACAGGAAATGAGGGTGGCTGCGTCCAGTTTAATTCCAAGATTTGAGAAGATGTGCAGTGAACCACAAGTTCACCCGTCCCACTAATTATGATTTATCTGTTAAATGATATCATTGTTCCAAATTATTACTTTAATAATACTTTTTATATAAATTGTTTGTGAATTTGAAATACGTGTTTCATTTTTTTTTTTTTAGTTAACCAACCTAAACCGCACCAACTGCGCACTGCAACTGGTAGGTAGGCTTATGTTCTGATTTGGGGCGCCGTGGAAAAATACTGGTACACTAAGGGCGCCATGAACCTAAAAAGTTTGGGAACCACTGCTATAAGGAATTATTTTATGAGGGTAGTATGTTGCATTGCATGTATGAATGGATGAATGGTAATACTAGTCAAGGAAATACAAATTATATTTTTGGGATAGAGATAAATATATTGATAAGGGGAGAAAAAATTTGTCCTGCGAGACAAATCCTTTTTTTTTTAAAGATAGGAGAGGTAATGTTATAGGAAAGTCATGAAGGGGGATAACTGGGATTATAATAATGGGGTTGTTATTTGTGAATAGGGGGACATGGTCACATTACATTGGGGTATTTAAACCCGTGGGTAGTCGGGAAAAGTTATCTTTCGTTGCTTGTAAACCTGCCAGATGATAGTAACGTAGGCTAACCAGGGTAGACATAATAACGATGTAAGAATCAGAAAAAAACCCAGCTCGGGTACAAGCATCAGGGTAGTACCAACTGCAGTTTGCAGAAAGACGAGACAAGATTTCTTCATGACAATAGAATGTCGGGATCAAGCTGTGTCAAGTATGTTGTTCCATCAATTCACACAGGGAACATTGGTTTGTAATTTACAGATAGTTATTACAAGCAAAGATAGTCAAGAACACATGATTTGCAGCAACAGTTCAGTTTGGACACTAGCGTTGGATTAACACAAAACATGACTAGTGGCTAAGGAAAACGTTACAGCATTGGTAGTGCACCAGCTATTACCTCCAAGCCGATGAAATTGTAGTACTGACAGTTGGTAGGAAATTGTAGACTAAGAGCCAGAATATTAATCGAAGAGATATTCAACTTTCACTAACTAGCTTCATGAACAGTAAACAAAACTATCCGCCGAACAACGGTCATCATCATGTGACGTATTCTTTCCAGAACGTTGTCTCCATTACAGCTGCTCTGAACGCATCACGATTCTGGGCAAGTCGACCTGCATCAGCCAAAGACAAGTTCAGACTCTCGAACAACGGTACTAACGTAGAAATCATACTTGCTTAGTCGTTCCCCTTCTACCGTGAGGTGTATAGGTTTGGAAGAGAGGGGCCAGACTATCCTATCGGTTGTCTTCCTCCTGGCCTGGTTCCATTCTAGTCCTCGGTCCTTCAGAGATTGTCTAATTGTGTCCTCCCAGCGGACTCTGGGTCGTTCTGGAGGTCTAGATCCCTGGCTCTTAGTTTCCCATGCTTGTCGTGGTAGCCGATCTTCTCCCATTCTGTAGACATGGGCAAACCATCGTAGTTGGGACTGTTTTACTTTGGTCTGCAGGATTATGGGATTTTAGGCCTTGACGTATTGTCTGGTTGCGGATCATGTCTCTTCTTGTTACTTCAACCACCTTCCTCTGATACCTCATTTCTGAGGTTTGGATCTGGCTTTTGTGGGTTGTAGTCATTGCCCATCACTCGTATCCATATGTCAAGACTGGGACATAGGTGGAGCGATATACAGCCATCTTCGTTTTCTTACCAACCTCTCTCTTGCTGAGGAATCCTCGATTTATGACCTGAAAAAGTCTCCCAGCTGCTGCTTTTCGAGTGGCCAACTTTTCTTTGATGCCTGTTTTCCGGTCTATAACAGCTCTGAGGTATTTAAAGTGATCAAATTTCTCCGGAACTTGTTCTCACAGCTTAATCTGATGCCTTCTTTCTTCTCGTGATATCGCCATGGATTTTATTTTAGAGCTGCTTATGACCATCCCTCTCTTCTCCAGCTCTTCCTTCCAGACTTTCAGGTTGTATTGGAGATGTGCCTCTAATTTAGCAATCAGAGCAACATCATCATCAGCAAATTCCAGCTCTGAAATACAGACCTGTCTCATCTTCCAGTACCCCACTGATTACTTTCTAGTTCTCTCCTTATATGCCTTGATGACATCGTTCATGAGAAGTATGAAAAGTTAAGGTGACAGGATATCACCTTGTCTTACACCAGTGGTGGTCCTGAACTCTTCTGACTTATCATTTGTCCTCCTCACATAATTTTTGCAAGAATTGTAGAAGCTCTGTATAGCATGGATCAGAGGTACTGGAATGTTCGTCCTTGCCAAACAGTCCCAAAGTTTGATCCAGGGGATCCTGTCAAATGCCTTTTCCAGATCTATGAAACAAAGATGGATCTCGCTCTTATACTCAAGGGTCATTTCACTCAGCTGTCTGAGTGTGAAGATTAGGTCATGAGTATTTCGGTTTGCTCGGAATCCACATTGGACCTCATCCAATTGTGGCTCAGCTAGGCGTCTGCTCTGGGATTCTATGGTAGATTGTACCAGAGACAACGAGAAGGGATACGCCTCTATGGTTTCGGTATTATGATGGCAATCTCCCAATCCTATTCTCTATATTTCTCCACTTGTCCTACTGTGCTTTTAGCTCCTAAGTATAGTTTCCATGTCATTTTCGTCTCTCTTATTTTCTCTTTGACTTCCTCTGTCCACCATGGTGTCCTCTGACTATTGCTCCCAAGTCGGACATCACCACATGCTTCTGCAGAAACTGTCTTTCTGATGTCTTTGAATTTAAGCCAGAGGGTTTCCAAGTCACCAGGTTGTTCTTTGTGTTTCTCACTGCTGTAGCAATAAGCCTCTGACATCTGGTTTTAATTTCTGGCTCTCTCATCGTGTAGTTCTTAATGCTCATTTCTCCCGTTCATTTACTTAGTTTGTTTACTTTGTTGGGCAGTTCCTATGCTAAGCAACTCTTTCAGTTGTTCTTTTGATTGTTAGGAGGTAGTGATCACTTCCAATCTCTGGCCCCCTCCAGACTCTAGCATCCTGGACAAACTTGAATGAGCTCCTCTTAGCTATGGCATAGTCGATCACTGACTTCTCATTCATTGTTGGTTTACACCTAGTGTATGCATGTATGCGCTTATGGTGAAACTTTGTGTTGGTAATGATCAGATTCTGCTCACTGCAGAATCTAAGAAGTCGCTTTCCATTGAGTATCTTCTCCATATCTTGCTATAACTTCACCCCCATCTAGCATGGTCATTTCCAACTCTGGCAATGAGATCTCCAAGCATGATAATTTCATCTAGGCAGTCATCCCCTGTCCTTTGAAGCAGCTCGAAGAATTCCTCCTTGACCTCTGCTCTCTCATCCTCATTTGGCCCTTACACTATGACCAGGTTGACTATGGTTTCTCCTTCTTTTAGTTTTACAACCATAATGCGCTCCTATACAAAGTTCCATCCTTTGATATTATCTTTTTGGTTTTTGGCCACAATGCAACCCACGCCCCCTTTAGCTCTTTCAGATTTGGCTACTCTACTGCAGAGCAGCGTGTCGCCATCGAGATCCATGACTCACTGTCCCTTTTCTTCGTTTCCGTTACAGCCAAGATTTCTAGTTTTGCTTTCATCATCTCTTCCACCAGCTCCTCTTTTTTCCAGTTATACAAGGGGATTGACATAAGTCTTGGGCCTGACCATGAAGGAGTCGCAGGAGGAAGATGAAACTTGGCACATTTAAAGTTCATCATATTTGCATTGAATGTGTGAAGTACGCGTTTGTTTCTTCAATGGGTTTTTCCGCTACGGTTCACGGTGCAATGTACCCTATTGACCGGATCTGCTGCTCCAAAGATTTGACAAAACAATGGAAAAGAAGCAGGCCAGAGCTGTGATAAAATTTCTGATGTTTCAGGGAAAAACACCTACAGAAATACACAGGGAGATAGAACCAGTGTTTCGTGATTCTTGTCCTTCATATACTTCAGTAAAAAGCTGGTGTCAACAGTTTAAGTGCGGCCGCTCAAATGTTGCTGATCTGCCAAGATGTGGTAGACAAGCCTCAGAGTGCAACGATGAAAATGCAACATGAGTGAAGAAAATCATTGACCAGGATCGAAAAATGACAATTGTGGAGATAGCTAGTAGAGTAAAACTAAATGAAAGAACAGTTTATAGAATTTTACACAACAGACTGAACATGAGAAAAGTGTGTGCACGCTGGGTTCCGCGACTGTTGACACGTGAACAGAAGCAAACGAGGGTAAATTGCTGTCAACAGTTGCTCAAAAAGTGTCAGTCAAAAAACTTTTTTGAGACCATGGTGACAGTAGATGAGACTTGGGTACACCATTATGACGCCGAATCCAAAATTGCCAGCATGCAATGGAAAACCTTGGGCTCCCCAACACCTGTCAAGCCGAGAGTTCAGAAATCTGCAGGAAAAGTGATGCTGACTGTTTTTTGGGACGGCAAAGGTGTCCCTTTGAAAGATTATCTGCCTCCTGACAACACAGTTAATGGACAGTACTATGCAGATCTTCTCACCAAACTAAAAAAGGTTGTGACCAGGAAACGAGGGATAACGCGCACTCAAAATCTTCCTTTGCTTCAAGACAACGCGCCCTCTCACAAAGCACGGCTTGTGCAGCTAGCAGCCAACGATTTGAATATTGAAATTCTTCCACACCCACCATATTCTCCAGATTTGGCTCCATCGGACATTTTTCTATTCCCAAATCTTAAAAAACAGCTAAAAGGAAATCATTTTGACAGCGATGAAGAGATATACTGGCATGTGATGACTGGTTTAGTTTGAAAAATAGGGTGTTCTACTCCCAAGGTCTTTTCAAGGTCAAGCAGAGATGGCAGAAGTGTGTCAATTCAGACGGTGGCTATATTGAAAAGGAATAAACACTATACAAAATTTCAGCTCTCTGTGACATGTCCTTCATGGTCAGGCCCAAGACTTATGTCAATCCCCTTGTACTTCATGTGTTCCAAGTTCCATAAGTCGTAGTGCGTAGCCCGTTCCAGCTCGTCGCCTTTAGAATCAGTCCGGTGTTCTCTCTTGTATTATTCGTAATCGTGATTTAAAGCAAACAGGTGATTGGCCTGTTGTACCTTTGCATGATGAAGGGCTGCCTCCTTACGGCCTCCATGCAGGCCGCCCTCCTCCTTTTTCAGCCGGACTTGGAACGGCCGTGGCCGAGTTCGTAGAAGTCATGTGTAATTTTATCGTCTTTACGTTTTGGCATAGTGTCTGCCGCAAGTAAATACGTTTTTTTTGACAGCATTGATCGTCATTGTGAGTTACCCTGTCATTGAAATTCATTGTTAGTTGTCTAATGTCAAAGTATTGAGCGTCAGAACATTAGACACACACATACATTAGAACTGTCATAATAAGATAAGCTGTCGCAAGAAAAGAAGACACGATGACATCAACACTATAATGAACAACAAGTTAGCAAGAAATGCTCAATTGATCCTTCAACGTTAGATTGTTCACTATCGCAAGGAACCCTTTTATTAACAAGTTGAAGCAAGGTACACAAGGCAAGTCATCTCACAAAGTAATAAACCTGGGTTGACACTGGCACTCATGGATAACAACATAAACCATCAATAATATAAAAGATAGAAAAAAAAACAAAAAGATGTAAACACAAGCAAAACCAGAAGTTCCAAAGCCAAGACAAAAGAAATGTACACAGAAGCAAACAAAGAAGTATCAAAAGAGACAAGAGGAAGTATATTGAGGAGTTGGCAAGAAAGGCACAAGAGGCTGCAGCCAAAGGAAGTATGAGAGAACTGTGTAACAGCACAAAGAAGCTGACAGGGAAATACAAGCAAACAAGTTGCCTCATAAAATACAAGAATATGCAATTGCTCAGCAACATACAAGAGCAAATGAAGAGGTGTACGGACTACTTTGAATTCCTTCTCAATAGACGACTTCACACCCCCCCCCCTCTCCCCCGGACATCCAGCCAGCAGAAGAAGAGCTACAAATTAACGGTGAAAGACCAACAAAAGAAGAAATAAAGAAAACCATAAAGCTTCTAAAAGATGGAAAAGTGGCTGGACCAGATGGCATTTGATAACTCTCCTTTTTCTTCTTCAGCGTAACTGTGTATACCAGGCATGCTGTAAAGTACTGCTTTCATTCTCCTCACGCAAACCAGTGGCGAATATGATGGAGGCTCCAGGGGGAGCAAAGGTCAACTCAACCGACGCAGGGTTATGGTAATATGGAGTGTGAGTGTGAAGTGTGAGTTAGGCGAATGGTGGACTGTTCGTGTGTTGACCCGTATAAGGCACTCATTCACTCATTACGTTATGTCACCAATGCAGACCACTGTAGTCGTTTCAATAGTTTAATTGGACGCACACACTTGACAGATTGGGTACAGTTACAGGAACATGAGTCGACATAGACAGCATAATATTGATCAATGGACTACCGTCCTAAATTAGCATTCATGAAGAATAATCTTGCAATGGAACATCTGTAAACCCCAAGATTTCCATAGTTTATAAATACAGTCAGTAGACCTTACTGACCGAGCATGTCAATTAAGCAATACTGTTCAAACTTGACTCCTAAACAGGATCCCTTTCTAGCGAAGATTCCTTTAGGTAAATTACACCAAATCTCTGTGAAGATAATGTTAATTACTTTGTAATAGTGATCTCTCAATCATCACCTGATAATAAGGAAGTTTTCCCGTTCTCTGCTAATGATTTACAATAAGTAGAATTCCAAAATCAATCGAATTTTACAATGGCTGCTGGTTCCCGGTTGAGCATCACTCACTATACGGGTGTATAGCCAAATCTTCAATCGAAGCTTTGTTCATCAACAATAAATGATTCTACAAGGATCAGCATATTCTGTCCTCATAGTTGCTGCATATAAACATATTTAGTGCTGCTAGAGAATATGTCGTCCCGACATATTCATAGGTAAGTTCATGTAAACGTCTGCCCATCTTAAGCCTAGGAATGAACGAAGTCAGCAAAAGTACGTTTTTTTACCTGGACATAAGAAATACACTAGCAAGCACAAAAACGCTCTCCCGGCGTTATAGAATCACAACTGGGGAACTCATGGACTAAACGATCCTGGAAGAAACTATCTTCGTCCCCAGAATAACTTAAAGAGATCACAAACTCTTGGGCATCTCTCCGACATGACTTCCCGCCCTAGGCCTAGACAACCGAAGAACCCCCTCACCTCTCTTCATCCGCCGAAAACACCTGACCCCCTTCAGTACAGTACAAGAACAAATAGTTCCACTTAAACATACTAAGACATCAAGATATCAGACATACTCGTCCTACATAGACAAGCACTACACGTAGATTCGGACCATAGACATACTGAAGCAAGAACAATCTATTCCTAACCAAACACAGAATAGATTCAAGTAAGTCTAAATTCCTCCGCCGAGTTCTATTTTTAAGAACGCTACAAAGAGCGATAACTCACAGAATGACTACTTATTGCCCAATCTGAGTTTCGTCCCTCAAGACCAAAACATGCATTCAAAGATGAATATATCTTCATCAGACAATTAAAACATTTTACAAGGTATGCGTATTCTGTGCGCCAAAAAATATGTGCGCAACACATTCCAGCAGAGGCCATCAAAGCAGATATCGACACGGCTACAGAGATGTTATATAAATTACTTAATAAAGTATGGGAAAAGGAAGATATCAGCAGAATAGAAGGAAGGATATCTGGTTAAGTTGCTTAGGATAGGAAATTTACAAGTGTTCCCAAATTATAGAGGAATAATGTTACTTTCAGTGCCAGGAAATGTATTAACAGGATTATCCTCGAGAGATTAAAAGAGTCCATATACAAGAAACTGAGAGATGAACAAGCAGGTTTTCGACAAAACAGATCCTGGACAGACCAGATAGCCACTTTGAGAATAATAGTTGAACAAAGTCTGGAATGGAATTCACCACTAGACATTTGACTTGTGGACTACGAAAAGGCATTTGACAGCGTAGACAGAGAATCACTTTAGAAATTGATGAGGGATCATGGAGTTTCCCTGAAGATAATTATGTTAATAAAAAAACATATGAAGACATGACATGCAGAGTTCTTCATAATGGACAGCTTACAGAACCGTTTGAGATAAGAACAGTGTCACGGATTGCCTCCCCTGCTTTGCAGTAGTGGTCCAACAATGGCCAAAACTCAAGAGTATCTAAATGGGTCGTCAAAGGTGTTTACCTTCGCACAAGATTACTCTTGGCTGAGATATAGATATAATTGTAGTGGCAAGATAGAAGTCAAGAAAAATGTTGCATAGGGCTGAACAATTGTTAACTTATATCTGTCCGTCGCCTTTTGTGAAGGATTTAAGCAATGGTTTTTAGCCCGTTCAAGCCCCCAGCTGAGTTAATTTAGCGAATTAGGTATCTTTATAATGGTATAGCTTCCGTTCAGAACAATTTTAATAATGGTTAAAATGAATAGTGAAAGATTGGTGCAATTTTAAATTGGAATCAAATTTTTTTCTGGTGATGTGGGCACGTCTTCGCCTAACTCCTCTTATGTAGATGTTTAGTGTTGATTCCCTGCTCTCAAAACTAAGGGCGTAGAAACGTATATCTTGCCACTTCGTCCTTGAACGGTCTTATAGCTTCGTTCCACAAACAATTGGACAAAATAGGAAACAAATGCCTCTGCTAAGTACATTTGTTTGAAGCACTCTGACAGGCTCATTCTTCCGTTGTCCACCCACCAATGTTAATCTCTCAGAAGAATTACGTTCTTGGGCACATAACGTAGCTCAATGAAAATGATTAAAATTCACCAATATTCGTCTGTGTATTAACTGGGAAATGTGTCTGGACAGCGTGAATAATGATTTGTGCCCGAATTAACATTAAAAGGTTACAAAAATCTCTCAAAATGAAATGCTACACTTGAGACACTGTAGTGGTTTTTGATGTTATTGCGTGGTTGTTATGTTACCTAGTGTACTGGATGAGGTCAGCTGTGAAGGCTCCTGAAGATAACAGTTTATGTGAGTTACAGAATGCCTTTCTGCTACCACTTATGACCTCAAACAGACTTATTCTACTATTATGTATGTTAGCTACGTTTAATGTCTAGGGTAATGAAATGTGATGTGTAGGTAATCAAATACACAGACACACACGTGTAAACACTAATTCTAATAATAATAATAAGCTCTATGATCAAATCAACTAACACTGGCTTTAGAATTTAAATTTGACAATTTTTTGAATTTATTTAGCCCTGAACCAAATGTTTCTTCTGGTCAGGACGTATGAAACAATATGTATTTATCAATAAAAGTGCATATATATATATTGAATAATCAAAATGAAAATTGTGTACATAGATATATTGTTACATTGGTTAATATTAACACTAACTACAGTGTCTTTTGAAAACTAGCACTGGATGTCTAGTCAGGGTGGTGTCATCATTCCCGATCTATGTGTACAATAGTCATTGTCTTTGAAATATGGAATTGAGGTATTGTTTTTATACACCAGGATTTTGTTTATTTATTTTATTGTGGAAAAGTTTGATGAATCCACAGCAGGCCAGGTTTTCACTTATCTGGCCTGTGACGATGCAGTAAAGAATTCAAGTGGCCCACTCCTCACAGTAGCTGGAGTAAAACGGTAGGCTGCTTAGGCATCCACTCTTGGACGTCTACAAAGCATCTGGCACTAGCGTAGTGCCAAACCAGAAACTCTGAAACCAAAATTTGTGCCATGTGTCAACACACTGCCTACTGCACCATTTTTACACACAACAAAGCAAAACAAAATTTACAAAGATCGGGTCATTTCTCTCTGACCAACTCAGCACATCTCACCCAGGTGGTATCAAATAGCACCAGTTTCCCATGACTGCATTGCATCCGAAATATGTTCATTCGTCTCCTTTTCCATCCAATAAGGTGGGTGATATTTTCCCAGTGATCTCAATTATAGATCTTTCTTCTATAGTCTTAGATATGTTTTCCTATATTATTTGTTTGCCTCTAGGCCCTGGACTGTCGCTGGGGACCTAGAATAAGCACTCACTTGTCGTAATCATTTTTCATGACATGGAAGTATCAATCACTCAAAAATATTAATAAAAAAAAAGTAAATGCTTTTTCCCTTACCGCAATTCAAAATTGAAAACACAGTTACGTTGTACTAGCAAAACTCAGCTGAGCTGCTGGCTAGATTATGGCGTCCCACTGATAATATATAATATTTCCTGGAAATCACTCTTCTAGCATTAACGAACTGTGTATATGGACAGTCTTTTAAAAAATGGCACTAGCGGGCGTCTTTCTTTCTATAATATGAACGCTTCCGTCCAATCAGCGGACTTCCCCTCTATCTTTCAAATATTCAAACTACAATGTCCAATTTCGGTCCAGTCTCAGTCTAGTGTGTAGTATTTTTCTGTCGGTCTGTCCGTCCCAACTTGGTTTTTCCCAAAATTACACTTGTTTTTGGACTAACTACAAGAAAAAACTACACAAATTTTGTCTCCCCCTACTTCTAAGATTCTATGCTAAGTTATTTTTAGCTTCTACCCTCCCTTTTTTGCCCCTTGTCCACATGCAGTTTGTTTTTATGCGTTAGGCTCAAGGACGCGTCAAAAGTGAATTTTGTGAGAAGTATGCACAAATAACTGTCGGCTAGTCTGTATTGAACAATACCAATACAGTCTTTCGTCAATATCTTCCGTGTTATCTGTCCGTCTGTGTAATTAAAAGTATATTATTTCTCAGGTTAAGATGGGCTATCCAACTAGCTAGTTTTTATTCTCCTAAACTTATTATTGAGAAAAAACCTTCTTTTTTCAAGGTTAGTTTTGAAATTTGTTTTTGTACCCTCGTTCACGGCGTTTGCCGCTATATTCAAACTAAAACGACTAATTACCGTAGAACTTCCAAGATACGTCTGTTTCTAACAAGAGCTAAGGTCGTTTTCGTCCAATTCCTTACATTGTGTCAACTAGTGGCGTAATGTTTTCTTTAAAAACTACAAATTGCGTCTTTTAGACTTTAGATTCAAACACGTGTTCAGACCGTCACATTTTTTTCTTTTATCTCCGTTTCTACCCCGTCTAAAAGGATAAAGCGTTAGTTTGCATGTCCTAACTAGTTAGTTTTCAATAACCCTAGAAAACGCTGGCGTAGGTGAAGAAGCAGCGGCATATCTTACCTATATTTTTATCCCTACATGTTATTTTACCTGTTATCTTTATAAATGGAGGAATTTTAACGTTGCATCACTGTAATTTCACAACAGACACATAGCTTGTAGTAATCACTGATCACTGCTCCAGCCGCAGTCTGGTTTTACCTCTGCTGTCGGGTTTTACTGCACGACTAGCAAGAAACAATCACCAGCACCTGCTGTATTGATTTATGAATATACTTTTTTCATTTGTTGAGGTTGCCAGTCTCATTTACAACCACTAAGCAAGAAAGATGTCAAATTTCACATTTGTAAAATAAATGTTCACACTTACCCCAAAATTTTTGGAATGCACAATCTCCTTGCACAGATTTAGACAAGACACAGCTCTGTATTAGATGCTTTGAATCCCTTAGGTCTGAAAATTAGAGTTAATTCCTCTGGTGAAGGATGTTCTGCGAAATCACTGGCCTGAGAAAACTTTTGTTTAATTCATCTATGACTTGTGATCAAATTCCTAAGTTTCCAGTCTTCTATTAAAATGGCGGGTTCACTCGTAAATTCCTAAGTAGCCCAATACTCGATCTGTTACTTATGGTTGAGGAATTTCTAAGTCCAATGTCTCCTTTTTCTTTCTGGATGTTATGAGTTGCTAGTCTGACGTTAGCGCTGCAGTGCGTGTACTGGCTTTGATTTCACTACATTATATCTTACAATCCTCAGTTCAAAATCCAGCTTTGGTTCCGCCGAATTCTCCAATGAGAAACATTGTATAATCCGGAATCTCAAATCAACCAATCCAATCGAATCTCGTTCAGCACTACGTGGGTAGGGGTGTTTCTTCTTCTTCTTCGATCCTTAACCACCGACCGTCAAAGCAGTCAGTGGCCATCACGCCTAGTGGCGTCTTGTAGGGCAACAACAAATTGATTCCACTTTGCACGGTCGGTGGCCATCCTTCGTACAGTGCCCATCTCTGGTTCATTCTTTGCATCTCAGCCTCCACAGTCCTCCGCCAAGTTGTTTTTGGTCGGCCTCTCTTCCGCTTTCCTTCAGGGGTCCAAAGCATAGCTGTTCTTGTGATGGCATCGGGGTCTCTTCTGAGGACATGACCAACCCAGCTCCAGCGTCAGTCAGCTATGATGGTGCGCATGTCCTCTTGCTTGCTACAAGCAAGCAGATCTTGGTTGGTGATGGTATTCGGCCAAAAGATGCGGTGAATTTTTCTTAGGCATGTTGTGTGAAAAGAGGACAATTTTGACATTTCCTTCTCTGTGACTCTCCAGCATTCCGCACCATAGAGAAGCACAGAAAGCACGCAAATCTGGTATAATCTTAATTTTGTGCTTCTGCTGTACTGGGAGGACTTCCAGATGTTATTTAGGCTAAAGAAGGCTGTTCTTGCCTTATTCATTCTGATGTTGATGTCTTTGCCTGCCCCACCGTCTGGTGTTACTATGCTTCCTAGGTATGTGAAGGTATCTGTCTGTACCAGTTGCTGATTCCTTACTGATATGGGCTCAGGGTTGCTCACATTGAGCATCATGACCTCAGACTTCTTTAAATTGATGTTCAAGCCCACCTGCTGGCTAAATTTATTAAGTCTATCCGTTTTTTCCTGGATGTGTTGATGTGAATGTGCCAGCAGTGCAATGTCATCTGCATATTCCAGATCTTCCAATGTAGAAAATGTAGTCCATCTTATTCCTCTTGGACTGCCCTCTGTTGTCTGGCGCATCACCCAGTCTATGACTGTTAAAAATAGAGAGGTTGATAAGGGGCATCCCTGTCGTACTCCTGTCTTCACCTCGAAGGTTAGGTTGCTCTGCCCAACACTAAACGTAAAGTTGGCATAGAGGCTTTTTATGATTGACACTATGCAGCTTGGAATTCCATAAGCCCTCAGTATTTTCCATAAACTGTCCCTATGTATGCTGTCAAAAGCCTTTTCAAAATCAACAAAATTTATGTAAAGCTGTCTTTGCCATTCTGAGCACTGCTCTATAATGTTCCTGAGAGTGAATATATGGTCTACACATCTTCTGTTCTTTCTAAATCCTGCTTGTTCTTTCCTCAGTTTGTAGTCTACTGCCTTTGAAATTCTCTGTATAATTATCCTGCCTAGTATTTTGCTGGGAACTGAGAGAAGAGTGATTCCTCTCCAATTATTGCAGTCTGCAAGATCTCCCTTCTTAGTCAATTTGACAATTATTCCTTTGTTCCACACTGATGGTGTTGTCCCCGTTTTCCACACTTGTGCAAATAGTGGTTCTAATAGTTCTGCTGCTAGCTCAGGGTCTGTCTTAAATAGCTCTGCATTTAAGTTATCATGACCCGGAGCTTTACCGTTCTTTAACCCTTTGATTGCTGTGATGATTTCTTCTTTTCGTGGAATGTCTGTATTTACATCTAGGTCGTTTTCGGCCTCAGGAACATTCAATTGTGTCTCTGGTACTTCCTTGTTCAGAGTTTCTCTGAAGTGCTCTGCCCACCTTGTTTCCTGTCCCTCTGCTGTCTTGATGAGATTTCCTTGCTTATCTCTTACTAATGTAATATTGTTTGCACCTTGTTTTCCGCTGATGAATTTAGTTATTTTGTATACTGTGCTTTGTTCATTTCCCAGTGCTGCCTCTTCTGCCTGTTTTGCAAGATCGTCTAGGAAATTCCTTTTGTTGGCTCGGGTTTGGCATTTAACTTCCCTGTCCAGCTGACTGTACTGTTCGCTATATAGTTGCTTTAACCTGGGGGACTTCGCTTCTGTTTTCTTTCTTTTCATTTCCTTTCTCATCTTTATGGTGTTTAGATTTTCTGGTGTTATCCAGTCTTGCTTCTTCCTTTCCTGGAATCCTAAGCATGATTTGCTACTTTCCTTATATATTGTTGAAATGGTGTTGAAATTCTGGTCTATATCATCAGTCAATGTCTTTTCCTGGCTTTTGGCAAATTAATATCGTTTCTTAATGTCGGCCGCAAAAGCTTTTCTGGTAAGGGGGTCCTTCAATTTGCTGATGTCAAACCTTTTCTGTGTAGTTACAGTTGGTCCAGCCCTTCTTAGTTTCACTTTCAGTTTTGCTACTATTAAATGGTGATCACTTCCCACATCTGCACCTCTTCTTACCTTCACATCTTGTAATGCATGTCTCCATCTGCCGTTAACCATGATGTGGTCTATCTGGTTTCTGTCCCGACCATTTGGTGATTCCCAAGTTAACTTGTGAATTTCCGTATGTGGGAAAAGTGTTCCTCCAATGACCAGGTTGTTATTGCTACAGAAAATTATTAGCTTATCCCCATTTTCGTTTGCTGTTCCGCTGCCGCATTTCCCCATCGTTCTTTCATTATATGTATTGTGTGTACCAACTTTCGCATTGAGGTCTCCCATTACTATAACAAGATCATATCTAGGTGTGTCTTCCATTTCTTTCTGCAGTTGTTGATAGAATTCATCCTTGACCTCCTCATCGCTATCATTCGTTGGTGCGTAGCATTGTATTATTGTAGTGTTGGTGAATCTCCCTCTCAATCTCAATCGTATCAGTCTGTTGTTGATGGGTTTCCATTCCAGTAATGTCCTTTCTATCCTTTTCTGTAGAATAATTTCTACGCCTTCACTGTGCTGTCCATCCTCTCTTCCAGAGTAAAGTACTGTTTCTCCTGTTGCTGTTTTAACTTTTCCTGCCCCTGTCCATCGGCTCTCGCTTATCCCCAGGGTGTTTAAATTCAAAATATACCCCACATGTTTAAATACTAATTTTATTATCCAACGCGTGACCTCTGTCTAATAATGCGGCAACATTTCCGCCGGCATCTATCTGTCTCTAACAAACAACACATGTGAATGGATTTGATGTCCAGGTGTTTTCATGCCAAGATTTACTCTCTAGACACATTTATCTGTAATAATGGTACAAACAGGGCTCAGTGCATGCGATAATCTAATTATCGCCCATCCTTCAGAAGGCTTTGCCCGACCGATCTTTTTAACCGATCGTGAACGACCGTCTTGTGCAAACATAGGGATGGTCCTATTGGCCTGTGGTCAAATGTTGGACCGTTCCGTTCAAAGGGGTCAGCTGGCTGATGTGAAAACGTATTATCAGCTGGGCAGTCTAATTACATGGTGAAACGTGAATAAGTCTGAGATGGTAAACAAGATAAAGACAGTCCCATAGCCGATACTTCCGTAGGGGAGTGGAGTGTTATAGACTTCATCCTACCAGCTTCAGCATAGAGAGTAACATAATGCATGAAAGGGAAAAAAGGCCAAATAATAAACGATCGGAGAGAAAATGAAGAAGAAATGATCTGCCGTAGTAGCTAAAGGTGTGAGAGAGCCATCAAAAGAACACGTACAGACGTTTTGTCACAAACGGGAGTGCGATACGGATGCCTCTTGTCACCATTTCTTTTCTTACTAGCAATAGACTGTGTAATGAGAACATCGACAGCACACAACAGAAATGGAATCTAGTGGACTCTGACTAAGCAGTTGGATGGTCTGGATTTTTCTGGTGAAATGGCTCTTCTGTCTCATGGCGGTAGTCGGATGAAGGACATGTTGAAAACTCTCGATGAGAGGTCACAGCAGTTGGGTCTGAGGGTACACAGGGAAAGGACAAGGGTAATGAGAGTAAATGCAGGTAGTGATGGCAGGGCTGGACTTGAGGAGACGCCACTGCAAGATGTAGAGTTGTGCACATATCTTGGCAGCGGTGTGGACATGGTTGGAGGGACATACAGTGATATCAAGGTAAGAATACATAGAGCAAGAGGAGCTTTCATTGCGTTGGGGGGTATATGGGGATCGGGAGAAATAGGATCCATCACGAAAATAAGAATCTTCTACTCAAATGTGAAGTCAGTCCTATTGTATGGCTCTGAAACATGGAGAACAATCAAGACAGAACCGAAAAGCTACAGACTTTCATAAATTGCGTAGAATAGTAGGATTATTTAAATGTACATGTAAAACTGGCATTGACTGTGATAGACAGTACAAGTATTCATTACTTTATAACTTGTATTGGTCGGATATGTAACACAAAATTTATAGATAAAATACAATAAAAAACATTTTAGTGTTACAAAATTTAACAGCTTGGTAATTTCATAATGGACAACATTTGCCTTATATTATTTGACAGGTTGACTGGAAATAATTAATGCTTAAAAGTAAATATTTTATTTAACTTTTATTAATTTTATTAATTATGTTGTTTCCCTTGCAATGGAAAAGAAAATTTCACCTGCTTTCATTAAACTCTGGCAAGGCGTGACTAGTGTTTGTGATTGTCTTCGGTTGTGTCTTCTCTCTCTATTATGTTTTATTTTTTGCATTTCTTTGTTCATCATCAAGCTTTTGTAGTTCTTCAGTTCAGCATGGTTTGTAATTCTGTCTTCCTTCTCTCCTAACAAACTCAGTGGTTGCTAACTGGGAATGATTTGTAAGGTATAAAAAATTACAAATGATCTAAATGGGATAAATTTGTAATTTTACAGAACTACACACGAACTAATTGAGACAGTTTTGTAATGTTCAAAGAACTGCAGATGAGCGGACTGGGATATAGTTGTAATGCTGACAGAGCTATAGACGGGCTAACTGGGATTAGTAACACTGACAGAAATACGGATGAGCTGACAGGAGCAGAATTACAACGCTGTCGCAAAGGTGTTTTGTGATTTTTAATATGTGTTATAACGATATCAGAATGATTTGTTGAAACTATTAACTAAAAAGATAAATAGACTGACAACAAATACGCTGTCAAGTAAGCTGAAACTACACATCAAACCCCAACTCCGACAACTGACTACAGAGATTACAGTTATTTAACGACGGGTAGAAAAATAAAGAAGACATTCCCCTAACAACGAACCAAAACCGTAGAACAAGACAGACAGTTTAATCACTGATATATCTAATAAAGCAACTCAGTAAAACAATAAACAATCAAAGAAAGAATTACTTATTGCAAATGTAGACGTCATACGTCAAATCATCATTGCCAATGTCATACATCAGCTGGAGTTAAGGATGACCACACTGTCGGTACACACAATAGGAAACGAAAAATACTTGGACAGCCAGACATCCAGTTAGCGGTCCTTCTCAGAAATAGACCTTTTCATGGCTAATAAAAGTGCCTCCCACTCAAGAGAAAATTAAATAAAAATGGACAGAGACAACAGTTCACCGGTCAAAATGTTATAAAAAAATGTACACATTATAGGCCACTTATAACCGAGAGGTAATACCTCTTGTCAGGTTTTGAATGGATGTCAAATCTCGGAAATAAGTGTAACAAACATAACTTTCCCATGTGATACTTTAAATTAAGCAGCAGAGATAAAGAAGTAGGGGAAGGCATCCTATTTACTTCCAAAGGGGAACAATTCAACAATTAACAAAATTGAAAATAAATAGCATATTTTTATTATTTGTTTAATTTTATCAAGTCACTATACAAAATTATATAAGTGTCGTGTGAAATTCTAATCCACATATATAAATTAAAAAGTAAATGTAAAGCGTAACAAATAACTTCAATAAAAGGAAAGAAGAATGGTAAAGAACAGTGCTGTCACAATGACTGTACTCGAAATCCCCCTTGTTTTCTACTTCGTCTGCAAATTGTAACGTTTCACGTTGATAGTAAAAGCCTTCTGCAGCATACACGCGTTTCCACAACACAATAAAAGGTGTACTGCCTTTCTAAGAAAAACCTTGAGATACGCAAGCTGACCTATATTTAATATTCCATTCATGTCATTTTATACACTACGTTACCATAAACGAAAGACAGATGGAATTAGGATAGAGAGAAGGGAGGGCTGAAAGCCGGAACGCATGCAACACTAACACGCGTCTCGCTATACAATTACTACCATCACGCGTGTAAGGCCACAAGCACTAGCTTTTTTCAAATCGACAGTGATAAAAAACACTACCCATACCACAGTTAGGTTTTAAAATCCTGAGAAACGCTTATTAGGAAACATGACATTATACTGGTTTACGTTTGAAAACATTACAGTACCCAGACACCACATCGATCGAAGTGAACGGGAGGTAAAAGAAAATACATATTTTGAACGCAGCCCCTTAGCCCCATTAAATTTATATATTTGGGTTCCTTAGGACTTGCTGACAAAGAATATGTTAAACGTTACGCAAATAGTCTAGGAATTAACAAATTATAGCCAAAAGAAATAGTGAGGGTGTCAGACAACCCCAAAATCAGAATCGCTCAGTGGCAGATTTTGACACCACCATTGTACGGGAAATAGGCCAACATGTTACCTCCTATTTGATTGGCGGAAAGTAAATGTAAGGCTAAACACGATTAGTCGGGCTATAAATACTATCTTTTGTTGTTAGGGGAGACGGAAGGAAGGGTACTTTTTTTCAAACGCTTGTGTAAACATGGCACGATTGGTTAGACCCGCCAATATAGGCAATCAGAAGCGTTAGTTCAGCACCACATTTTCAAATAAACTTACTAAAGAACCAGTGCGTTGAGCGCCAGTGCATATTTTTCTAAATAAAAGCCTGGGACATCGGCAGATCGAAATTGTGCTATATTCATTGCCAGTCAACGTAACTGTGTATTATTCCATGAATTGTGGTAAGCTTGATATATTCAATATCTTTTTAATGAAAATTGAATGTAAATTGATAATTTATGTCTGTATATGTGTGTGGTTCAGTAGCGAACATGAGGCAAGGCCTATATAGTGCTCCAACCTGAACAGAACGTGTCTGAGAAAAGTAAAATTGCATGGAATTGCCAAACAGTACACTGACACCTATCTTATTGACTAGAAAGAACTAATGCTGGAATTGCAGAGGCGTAGTAACCATTAGGGATGGGTATACTGGTGTAAATTATTTCAGATAAAGCTGACAGTTGGCCTACCGCTCTGAAATCAGTGTTTGTTATGTATTGTATTCAGCCTGGAAATAGATTATAAATTAGTTATGAAGTAGGAGGTACAACCTTCTTGTTTCAGGGACTGTGGTCCTAAAGTTATTGAGCAGCACCTGGTCTGAGCTGTACTGAATCTAGAGGCCGCAACATACTCCTGGGTCCAGATAGCGACTAGTGAGGTGTCTCCAGAACACAGGGGAGCAATCGAGCAGAGGAGTCTTTTCCTGCCGCCATCACGAAAGTTAAGCCTCTCTGGCCAGAGGAGCTCAACATTATGTGTTCCCCTCTAAAATTGACTTTATAATAAATCAGAGGGAAAATACATTGTTTAAATTGATAGGAACGGTGAAGATTCCCCATACTATTTCCAAGATAAACAAACACTTGAAGTCATGATGACAAATAACAACATAGCTTGAAAAACAAAACCAGTATTACCTCATAGTACTGCTACAAAACTGACACACATAGGATAATATTAACAAAATATGTCACTACAAGGTTCATATTTATAAATTCTGTACATATAAATTGTGATTACATTTGATTGTGATTCCTGGTTCACTTTGTAGTTGAATCAGGATATATATATATATATAGTAGTCAAAGTAATTAATACATAAATATTTGAAACTTTACCAGTGACTCATTTAAGATAGTCTTATAGAGTGTTAAATGTGTGTGAGGGTCACAGTGTTGTCAAGTGTGGTGGAATAAATTAAATTGTTTATCTGTCTGTTGTTGTTGTGACTTACACTTCATCATTTACATAACCATAGACATTTAACGTAGTCATCACAATATTCCAGAATAATTCTGACTGAGGTATAAATGTGGTAGCAAGTAAGGTTATCTGTAAAACACTACACCTATTAGATACAGATACCTTCACAGCTGATCTCAGTCAATACACTAAGTCCCCTATAAGTATTTATATCATCCCATTTTACCACAATAAGGCATACAAGATTAACTTATTTTTAAAAGTACATTTTTTAAATTGTTAAAATGATTTTTTGTGTCTCATGTTTAGAGTAAACAAATCTTTCAATATTATGGAGTTTGACGGTACATATTCAGGTAGTGAACACTTATATGTTCTGCCACTTTCAAGCTATCCCAGACCTAAAGGTCTTTTATATTTGGACATGCGCCCTAATATAACCGACTAGGTTGAACGGGACGCGCCTCGCCAAAACGAGGCAAAACTTTATTTTTTTAACAAAATTATAGCAGTTCGTGAACATGACTCCGTCGTTCCAGTCGCAGATGTCCACACCGAAATGTATCATCGGCGCCAAATAGCACACTTCGATAATCTTTTAAACTCATTTTCTTAATTTGTCTTTCTACTCTTCTACTCTGGGGCCAGAGTGAATGAGAGGTATGGCGTCCGTCTTTAACTATAAAAGTACAGGGTTCGGTTCCCAGCACAAGGAATATAGTTGATGGAATTGTGTCAGAACCACTGGGTCATACTCCCCCCTTCCCCCATCCACAGTGTAGTGAGATTGGATGCCTAACCTTCTCTGATAAGGACGAACAAATAGTAATTGTAAAACGTAGGCCTTTCGGCCGTTGCCCTAGCAGAATTTACAATTTGAGGACAATCTATCCGATAAAAAAAATATTTATAGAACGTATAAATCCTAAATACACACAATGGTATCCTCGTCAGTGCTTTGAAGTTCGTGCACTGTGCTGAGATCCTCATTGAGATCTAAGGGAGGAGATAGGAGCACTGGAGGAGTTGTCCATTTACAATAAAGATGGTCTTTGAAACCAAACGACACAAACTGTTTCCACCTTCCGGTGTAGAGGTTAGCCTAGAGAGAGCGCCATGTTATCTTGTAAGCTTGATTTATTTTGGCCTGGTTCTTCTTCATCTTCGTTCACCCTCAGATGTCAACTTGAATAAGTTCAACGAAAGCAGTGGTCAGCCCGAGGCTGTTGATATCTCCGTAGATTTTCTACAGGAGTGGTACAAGTGATGGCCATATGCGTTTTGTCTGTTCCTCATATGGTGGGCACCTTTGAAGTCGATGTTCGGCAGTCATTTTATCTGTACCTCAATTACACTCATCAGTAGTTCCTATTTTTAATTTGTTGAATAGATGGTATTTCAATCTGTTATAACATGTGCGAAGTCTGAAGATTACCACTTGTTCACTTCTGCTGAACTGGTAATATGGATAATTTTTTTGATGGCCTGGATGCTCTGCTTCCGACTTGTGCCTGTATCTGCGGTTGATAAAAATCTTGGCTTCCTCGTAAGTTTTATTTGTGTCAAGTCGAGGAAGCTTTCACCTGTAACCGGGCTGGTTACGGCATCAATGTAAGAAGTGGTGTGACCAGGTCAGTTGGCCGAGTCAATTGTGTTGTGCGCAGGTAAACATTTTGACGAGCTAAACCTTTATATGTTTCCGTTCAAGTTGTTACAGGCCTTCCGCCTGAGATGAAGATTTTTGACTGAAGTTTATTTTTTCTTCCCAGGTTCGTTCTTACCCTTTTAGGTTTAGTGAGAAGCAATACATATAATGGTTTTCAAATGATCCAACTGTAATACAGCAATGTAGAAAATTCAATCAGAGTTTGTTAATGTCATTAGACAAGCACTGCAAATTTCACAATGAGTTGATCGTTACTACATTCTACAAAATAGTGATTATCCACAAGGAAAATAATTCCACAAGGAAAATATATATCCACCAGGAAAGATATATCCAACCGAATACAATACAACTTTTAAACTTAGAAACTTGTCAATTTAAAAACTTGTCACTTAAAAACACTTGTCAACTTAAAAACTTGTCAACTTAAATAACTTGTATTGATAATCTAAAAGATGAAGTTCATCTAACACTATCTGTAAAATCCTCTTGCCTAATCTATGCCATCTCTAAAATCATATCTCTAATTATTCTATCTGATCGCCCACATCTCTCCTTTTGTTTGCAGTTCCTTCTTTTTCCCGCCATTTTTCACACGACTCCGTCTTTTGTCCACACGTTACAATTATCTACATTTGCACACGTTTCCGCAGTTTTTCGACTTTTTCCACACGTCTCTCTCTCTCTCTCCCTCTCTCTCTCTCTCTCTCTCCTTCTCTCTCTCTCTAAACAATGGACATAACCAACTAGCAACTCTCACTTCACAACATTTTCCACTCAAAACACGCATTCAATATTAATTCTGAGACTGCATTATCTTTGCCTCTCACAGGCGTGACTGCTGTCTGAACCTAAAACTTTAAACAGCGTTTTGTGCAAAAACGCCTTATCTGCTTAACGTTTGTTATTCTTATTCTAACACGTGTAAATGGTAGTGTATGCCAAGCGGTCACACACCCTTCCTTTGCCAACCTGTCAGCTTCTTCATTTCCAAGGGTGTTGCATTGAGAAGGGATCCACTTTATCACGACTCTTTTATATTGCTGACATAGTCTCTGAAATGTTGCTCTTCGGTCATCTAGTTCAGCGTTGTAATCACTGACAGCGCATCTGAAAAGATAGCTACTGGTCTCTCTGAGCTTTCTTCTCTCATTAGCATTTCTACTGCAGTTTTAAAGGCATCTGCTTCTGCTCTGAAGTTACTTGAAAATTTCCCTGTTGCTACTGCTATCTTTTTGTGTGCCATTGCTTAAACTCAGAAAGACTCCTCCACCCCCATCTTATGTTGCATTAGTTGCTGATCCATCTGTGTATGCATGGATCCAGGTGTTGCTTGGGTAATGTTTCTCTATATATTTTGTGGTTAGGACTCTCATTTCAGTTTCATTTTGGCTGTTCTTTCTCTCAATACCAGGAACGTTTTCTATCACTTCAGGGATGCACTGTTGTTTCCAAATTGGTAGTTTGTGTGCAGTACATACTGCCGTAGCTGCTAATATTGCATTTATAGGGTATGCTCTCATCTATGTTTTGACTGTCTCTACAAAGTTGCTTCGCTTTGGCCTTCCCTTTCCAAGTCCATTTATTATCTGGTACATTGGGTGGTCTATCAGCCCCCTGAATTTCTCGGCTTGTTGCTGGGCTCTGCTATCTCTTCTATCCTCCATAGACTGGAGGTGAGTAATCTTTTCCAACTCTTCAATGGGTGTTGACTTCTTGCCTCCTGTTATGATTCTCATTGCTTTCTTTTGGGTTCTGTTTATTTTGTCAAAGTTAGACTTAGCTGCCGTTGATCATGCTGCAATACCTAGTTCCAGTCCAGTTCTCGGTCCTTCAGGGATTGTCTAATGTCGTCCTCCCAGCAAACTATGGGTCGTCCTGGAGATCGGGATCCCTGGCTGTGGTTTTCCCATATGTGTCGTGGGCATCGCTCTTCTTCAATTCTACAGACGTGGCCAAACCACAGTAACTAAGACTGTTCCACTCAAGTATGAACGACCAGCGCTATTGTAAATACGCACAGACATAAATGTGACAAAGAAAGAGAAACAGCGGTTACAGAAAAAAACATTTGTAATGAGGTTTTTGTTTTTTAATATACGACAACTGTATTTATTAACTTTCGTTTTTTACTGGTGGGTCCTCTAAACACCAAGATATGTTTAACCCGCCAGTTATTACATTCACATTTTCTAAGATACTGGGATGTTCTAACTTGGATATGGTGATTCTCGAGTGATATGATTTAGAAATTAGCCCATATTCATTTCGGTGACAGTGCTGTATACAAGCAGATTATGTTTCTCTTGAACTGGAAGAATGGTTTATTTAGCTTTACAAACTCCACGCTAGAAAAGCACAGTTAATATAATAAATAGATGTCAAAAGATAACATAGACTTACGTACCGGAAATATTAGATTTTAAGTTCCTGTAAACCAGGGGCTACAAACATGGGACATGCCTATCACATGGGGATACGAAAAGCATTTCAAAATGTTACGCAGAATATTTGGTAAATAACAAAAGGGTTTGCCAAACGGCTGGAAATATAATCAATTTGCCTTATATATATATTTTTTTCTCGTCTCTAACTCATAAAATCATTTTTTTGTCAGTGCCGATAAGGATTCGACATTAGCAGCAGATGAACGCACAGAGTTTGCTCTCATGTATACAAGACAGGGATCCTCACACAGAGAAGTAGCAGGCAAATTCTCTATGAATCCAGACTTTTGGGTCACAATGTATGTAATGTAACTGAAATATTAGAACATTAGTAGTGTAATGAAGAGAGAACCACGAGTTCTTAATCAAAACCGAAGCAAGAAAATAAAACTGGAGTCTGAAAATGATATGGGTTTGTCTCTTTCAGAAACTGTACCAAAAATAAAACTGTTGGTTGACAAGGCAAAGTATCAAGGTGTACTTAAGTCTGACTCATATCTCGGCATCATTCAGAAATTATCATCGTACAAACGCCGTGGATGTGACTAACCAATGAAAAGCCAGCTTGGTATAAATAGTGTTTGAAGATTGCTAGACATGGAGAAAACGAAAGTGTAGATGTTACGGATATTTCGGAAAGCAGTGTGCAACTAATCATGGAATACCTAGATAAAGAAAGATCAAATTCAATAATAGGGTTCATTAGCTTTAGGCAGATAGCAATAGATTCACTTGATGTATTGTAGAGCCGAAGTTATTATGAATAGAGGACATTGGAACATGAACCATGTTGTGTTTTTCCATGTTTTGGCTGCTCCAGTGAACAGTCAGATAAACTATAGGATAAAATGAATATCCATAGTGATAGAGCTCTTTCATATGAGTACAATTAGCCTAAGATGGAGGAAACCGGTGCAGAGGTAAGGATTCCAGAATTATTTTGTTTACGATCTAAGCACATCTTGCCTTCCCTACGCGATTTTGGATGCATGCAAACGTACCTTGGTTTAGTGGCCATCTCGTACATCCGCAAGGCCATTGTAAAAGGGAGAGAACTAAGGGTCTTTTATGTTTGGACATGCGACCTAATATAACCGACTAGGCTGAACGGGACGCGCTTCGGCAAAACGAGGCAAAATTTTATATAAATAAAAAGACACAGTGTTAAGTCATAATTTTATTAAGGGGAGTTAAGTGTTTAAGACTTGAATGTACAGGTCGGATGTTTGTCATGCTAGTAAACACGCTCTGTGTGATGAGATATTTTTCTTAGTCGGGGGGCTGTATGCTCAGTAATTTTTGAACACAGCTCTTTTGACTAGCTGTTAGTTTGTTTTTTTTAAAATAGTATAAAGAACTCTCTACTATTAGTTGTGGGGGGAAAGGCGGATGCATTCTGCTCCCATCTCAAGCTGCGAGTTTGCGCTTGGTTGAATTTTGTACTGAGCTGTTTTAAGCAGCGGATTTGTGGTGACAGTATTTGGCTGGCAGAGCTTGAAAATAGACGTTTTACCATTTTTGCTAGTGTGTTCCAGCATATATTATATTTTATGTGAAAGGAATATTTAATAAGTGATATTGATTCTAAGCCAGGGATTACGGCTTACTTACTAGACGTACGTTATTGTAGATTGAGTGATATTGACGGGAAAGTTCTTTGCCCCGGTATTTGCTATTCTAAGCCCTGGATAATGGCTTGCCAGTGTACGGTTTACTGGAGTGAATTGCTGTACTAGTATATTGAGAGTTGCTGATGTTATAGGAATCATGATGTTATTCCTCTAATGGATATTTGATCCTGCAGATTATACTGATGACTATTAGATGCTATCTGCTACAACTCGTTTGCCACGTATTGTATACCTGTAGTAACCTATGACAGTGTGCTGTTTTCTGATGTCCACGTTGCTGTGTAGTCAATAAACTGTGTCGAACGTTTTCCACTAGTTACAACATTTTCCTGAATATTTACGCTTGCTGAGGTGTGTGTGTGTGATTGCTACGAAGAGTTATTCTAGAACTACATGACGTTCGCGTTTGTTGTATGCTGTTATCTACATTGTCACACACATGTCGGCTATCTGTAAGCCCGACCTAAGCTGATTGCCTTTATCAGCGAAATTATATATTAACGTTTTGTCAGTCACCCCGCAAGCAGAAGGTGTTACAGCAGTGCACACTGTAACACACAGACACACTCGCCGCCTAAGAAACACATCAACAGTTTTCAGCAAGTTTGGAGAGTTACCTACTGAAATGGTGCCACCAATTAGGAAACTTTAATTAGGACTTTGAAGGAATCAAGGAGATGATATTAATAGAGCAACTACTGGAGTCCATGTCTCCTGAAACAAGGATATACCTGATTGAGTATACAAGAGAGAGGGTAGAGGTAATAATCACTTATGCAGGAAGTAATTAACTAGCTTACCCTTTTACTCAGGGAGCTAAGAAGAAGCCAGGGGAAGGTTTAAAGGCACCACAAAACCAGAATAGGGTTGATACTAAGGACCAACAAACAAGTACAAACCAAATTTTGACAGGCACAAATTTGGAAGGAACCCTCAATTACAGGATAAGACACCCTACAAACAGTGAAAGAAGTGATGTAAGATTTGCAAAATGAACAACCACAATGCTTGGGACTGTAAAAAGAAAAACCCTCCAAATCACGCTGCATGCCTTGCAATAGGGAAAGAGGGAACTGAAACAAGTCAGAATAGCCCTCATCATCCCCCTGTCTGTGAGGAAATAACTTGTAACGGCACTACGATTATGCGCTTATATGATACTGGATTAGACTTCGATTCGGTCGTGAGTTCTACCCTGATGCATCCGGATCAATAAATTAAAGAAACAGTGGAGATACAAGGAGCAACCAAGGAGACAGCGCCCATGACACTTTCTATAGCAAGGGTTAATGTTAGGACTCGCATTGTGGAAGGAGTGATTCGCGCAGCAGTGATTGAAGAACCTATCTACACTCTGATACTGGGGTGCAGATATATGTTTTGAGGAGATCCCAAGGTCACGATCTAGAAAAGAGGAGGACAGCCCAATAAATACTCATCCAGATGAGATGAAAAAGGTTCAGGCTGTTGATAGCCCATTACATCCTTGTTTTGGCAAACTGCCAAAAGCTCATAACCCACCAACAAAAGTCGAGTTTTACATAAAGAACGGACTGCTCTACAGGAAAGAGAGAAATGGTCCGAATGGCCATAGACAGCTGATAGTACCATCTTCATATAGGGACAAGCTTATGGAGTTAGGAAATGCCATAGCATTTAGTGGACACATGGGTATTAGTGCCACTGGACAACGGATAGTGTGTCACTATTTCTTTCCAGGAATTACTAAAGATATTAAAAGGTACGTAAAAGCCTGTCCAGAATGTCAATGTGTGGCTTCAAAGCACTGGAATGCACCTGCAACTCTTGGAGAAATGCCAATCATGGGGACTCCATTCAAAAGAGTTGCTGTGGATATTGTTGGAACTCTCACTAGGACCAAGAGGAGAAACAGTTACATTCTAACTCTGGTAGACGCCTGTAGGCTGTCATTGATAGATTCAAAACATGTAGCTGAGGCACTTCTTACAATTTTTACTAGGTTAGGTTTTCCCCACCAAATATTGACTGATAATCGTTCTCAGTTCAAGGGGAACCTGAGGAAGTATGCAGGATCTTTCAAGCCAGACATTATTATTGTAGCCCATATCACGCACAAGGCAACGGGCAGATAGAGCGGTTCAACGAGAGGCTCATTTCTATCCTGCGAAAACTGGCCCATGAGAAACCTGACACTTGGGATCTTTACTTATCCGCTGCATTGTTTGCATACCGGGAAGTCCCACACAGTTCAACCGGGATGGCTCCATCAACGATGTTGTTTAGCTGGCCCATCAAAGGTTCATTGGAAGTTTTATTGTAGACATGTACAGATGAGAAAGCAGAAGAGGTTGTAACCTCATCATATCAGTATGTTTACGAGTTGATGTTACGTCTGAAAACTGGCTGAAAAATAGCAAATATAAATCTTCGTAAAGCCAGAAGGATGGGATGGCAACGCCCATATACGGTTCTAGACAAGTTGTCTAGAATCAACTACAAGATAGACAAAAAGGGGAAGGAAACAGTCTATTATATGACTTTACTCAAGAAGTATTATGATAGAACTGCTTCAGAAGTTGCCCATTTGATAACCATGGCCATTGCTAATGAGATGAAAAATGAATCTTTCACATCATTTGAGTATCCTTTAAGACCCTGTGAAACACATGAGCAGGTAAACGTCAGTAGTCATCTGACAAAAGGACAGCGGGAGAAGATTTAAAAAGTTCTGGAAAACCATGCAGAAGTGCTAACGGACAAACCAGGGTGCACTAACTTAATGGAATATGATATGAAATTATTAGACCCAACACCGATCTGCATGAGAACTTATCCTATTCCAAGAACAGAAACATTCGCGGAACACTTATCATTTTTATAAATGTTGCTGGATAGGCTCAGAGAGGCATATTTGACCGCTCGCCCTACTAAATGTTATATTGGTTGCCAGGAATTGGAATTCTTGGGACACACAATATGTCAGGGTAACATGACCCCTGCCTCCAAGAATTTGGAAAAATTGCAGAGAGCACCAAGGCCTCAAACAAAGAAGGATGTGAGATCTTTTGTTTCGCTATGCGTCTTCTATCAGAAGAACATAAAAGATTGCAACAGCATGTGCTCCTCTGACAGATCTGACGAAAAAAGGCAAATCAGACAAAGTTGAATAGCCATCGGAATGTGAGAAGGCATATTCAGATGTGAAGCAAAGACTCACCAGTAGATATATACTGAGGCTTCCAGATCTTAGTCAGGAATTTGTGGTTAGGACTGATGCTAGCAACATCGAGATAGGGGCTGCATTATTGCAAAGATCGCACGCACAACCAGAAATGCACCCTGTTCCTTATTCCAGCCGCAAATTGAATTAGGCGGAGAGAAATTATTCAACTGTTGAAAGAGAATGTTAGGCGTTGGCCTGGGCCATAAATAAATTCCAGATATTTATTTATGGTAGACATTTCGCGATCCAGTGCGATCACCAACCACTTGTTTTTTCTCGCGCAAACCCGCTACGGGAACGAAAAATTGTTGAGGTAGTCTCTTTCAATCCAGCCTTATTCGTTATCCATTGAATACATGCCTGGATCTTGAAATGTGGGGGCATATTTCTTGCGTAGGCACCCACATGATTGCACCCAGGAGATAAAGAAGGAACAATTAGTCGTATTGGATGATTGCCTCGTTAGTGATTCAGATTTAAAGCTCAGACAGATGGTTTACGCTTTAGAATTGGGGGGGGGAGGGGGCTATCAGTAACGAAGTCTGACTCATATGTTGGCATTATCACCGTACAAACCCCGTGGATGTAACTAACCAATGAAAAGCCAGCTTGGTATAAATAGTGTCGGAGGATCGCTAGACATGTAGGAAACAAATGTATAGATGTTAAGGATATTTCGGAAGGCAGTAGGCAACTAATCATGGAATACCTAGATAAAGAAGGACCCAATTCGATAATAGGAATCATTAGCTTCACGCAGATAGCAATAGATTCACTGGATGTGTTGTAGAGCGGAAGTTATTATGAATAGAAGACAGTGGAACACGAACCATGCTGTGTTTGTCCATGTTTCGGCTGCTCAAGTGAATAGTCGGATAAACTATAGGATAAAATGAATATCTATAGTGATAGAGCTCATCTTTAGATGAGTACAATAACCCTAAGATGGAGGAAATCGGAGCAGAAGTAAGGATTCCAGAATTATTTTGGATTTACAATCTAAGCATATCTTGCCTTGCCTACACGATGTTGGATGCATGCAAACGTACCTTGGTTTAGTGGCCACCTCGTACATCCGAATGGCCATTATAAAAGGGGAGAGAAATCATAACACAGACACAAAAAAGTGAATTTCAGACCTAAGGAACTTTGGTTCTTGTGTGTTTATTCACCGGCCGATGAAAATTGTTGAAATTTTCAAGCCAAACCGAGCACCGTACTTTTTCTTTACTGAAAAAGGTAGTTTGTGGTTACATTGTCTGCTTTGTCCGGCATTTCAGTTGTCCATCCTTGCCTTTTGACATGCGATGCTTCCTAAGTTCCCCCTGACAGTGAGCTCCCCCCTCCCCCGTTGTTTGGGAGGGCAAGTTACAAAAAATTCGTTCCTCGTGCATTCTTAGTTGCGTACGCTTTCGACAGACCCTTCACAGCCGCCCTCAACCCCCCCCCCCCCCCGTATTTTTTAAAAATATATAAACCAATAAAACGGTATTGAATCAGTTCTACAAGTTAACGGTGCACAGGAAACAAGGGACGTTTCGGGTTTTACTCTTCGTCAGCCACAGTTACAAACAGGTGACAAGGACAAGAAATAATTTTTTTTTAAACACGCCTGCCGTTAATTTAAACAGTAAGGGTAGTCACGTAGCAGATTCTGCCGTAGGGGAGTGAAGTGTTATAGACTTCGATGTACTGGGTCCCAGTTTTATGAGGTGGGGTGGCTTGTTCCCTTCCTCGCTGCCGTTGCCTTCTCTAACTCATGATCAGAGTCAGGTACCCTTTTACTGCTGGTTAGACTGATGCGTGACACTACCAAGCTTTGAACCCGAAACCCGGTAACTTATTGTGGTAGTGGAGTGTTAGAGACTTCACCATCCTAGGTCCTGCATCGAGAGGTGGGGAGACCAGTTTTCTTCCTCGCTGTCTTTTCCTTCCCTAACTCAAAGTTAAGTACCCATTTATAGCTAGGTAGGCTGGAGCTGTGTGCATTCAGAGCCGCTAATATTAGAATGCATGTCAAAGTATACAAGACGTTGTAGCCTGGTAATACCCTCGAGAATAATCAAGTGCTACATATATTCTTCATCATTGTGTAGTTTAGAAACATGGACAATGAACAAGCAGTTAGAGGAAAGAATTGAGGCATTTGAGATGGGGATATATAGAAGAGTAGGGTGCGTCTCATGGATAGAGAGGAAAACAAATAAAGAGGTCACAGACAAACTAGGGATGAAAAGATAATTAATGACGGAGGTTAACATTAGACAGTAAAAAAATATGGTGGCCTTGTAAAAAGACACAGCACCTTACTAAAGACTATAATAGAAGGCGGAGTTAAAGGAAATGTGCAAGAGGATACCTGCGAAATGGACTAGTCCCGCGCAGGGGGAAAAAAATTGTAAGAAAAAAATTTAAGAAAAAGTACGGTGCTCGGTTTGGCTTCGAAATTTCAACAATTTTAATCTGCCGGTGAATAAACACACAAGAACCGGAACTTTTATATTTGGACATGCGCCCTAGAATAACTGACTAGGTTGAACGGGATGCGCCTTGCCAAAACAAGGCAAAACTTTATTTTTTTTTTAAAAAGACACAGACACACTCGCCGCCTAATTCAAACTACACTCAGACACTCAGAGCACAAGCAGGTATACCAACTCCGTTGCTATCTGCAGAAGTGTGAGCAGACTAGCCATTAAAAGCCTGTCTGTGATTGAGGGTAAGCGAGATGTTAATTGTGTATATATATATATATATACCCTTCAAAAGAAGTTAAGGACCAGTAGGTGAAAATGACCCAAAAATAATAAAAATTTTAAAAATTACATTTCATAAGCAATTTATCTGACATTGATTTTTCTCGAACGACAAACATTCAAAACGTGCTGCATGGGCCACCAGCATACAGTGTGGCTAGTTCATCTGAAAAACATCACATTTATGTTCAGTTTTCTCAGCAAGCACGCTGAAAAAAGCTTTTTTGTGTAATTCATCCTGTGTAGCTCACGGTGCTGCATTAGAGACGCCGCCTGTCGTAAAAAAAATGTGGGTAATTTTTTAATGATGTGTTCTGAGCATGAAAAAAAATTAACATACACTTTGTCTGCTATGCCACTCCAAAAATGCGTGATGTTTGCTCATGTGAGAGACTATAGTGTTGGTCTTGAGCTGTACTCACAAAATTGTCTTATAATATATATAAGCACCAGTAGGTGAAATATGACCAAAATTAATAAAAATTTTAACACAAGTGCTGCAAGTAACTGACATTGCTCGAACGACAACAATTCAACACGTGCTCAACGACCAGAAAGCTAGAGTGTTGTGGATAAAGGAAATGGGCCATTGCGTGGTTGCAGGAACTATAGGTCTTACTGTCCGAAATGTCGCTCAGTGCTGCAGGCTTGCATGAAAAGTAGTGTTGATTGTCACTGATAAGCTTGTCCGATGTTATTGATTTTGTTGATGTCACTGTGCTGTGTTTTTATTGTTCATTTTTATTTCACTTTGCACCCTTAATAAAAATGGTCCTTAACTTCTTTTGAAGGGTATATATATATATACCTGTCACAAAAAGTAGGGGATATTTTATGATGGTATGTATTATTTTACAAAAGAGTGGATTTCGTAATTTAATGGTTGTATGGACATATCGAGCACGCTCTTCTCCACTCTCACGTGCAATATCATTTTGACCTGGTGACTCGTGATGAGTAAGCCAATCCCAAGAACAGAGTTGGGGGCCCATCCGTAAAGTTCACACATTATTCTTTTTCACAAAAAGGCGTGTATCTCGGGTTTGATAAACACTACTCACCATTGACAGGTATAAAAAGACTCTGCAACAGTTAACATTTCTTTTCTTCGTCACGGAACGTTTGACAGAACAGCAGAGATGGATAGGCATAGGCATGTTGCAAACCGGAAGTTGGCAAGTGGATGTTGCTCGGAACCTCAATGTTTCACAGTCAGTTGTCAGCAGACTGTGGAACAGGTATCAAAATTTCCGCACAATGGCTGATCTGCCTTGGACTGGCCGCCCAAGTGTCACTACACGCCGCCAAGATCAACTTCTTGTTACTCAGGCCCTCAGAACTCGGACTCTAAATGCTACTCAACTTCAGCAACACCTTCAACAGACCACTGGGATCCGGGTCTCAACTCAGACAGTACGAAACCGTTTTCACCAAGTGCAACTGGCCCCACGCAGACCGTTTGTAGCTTTGCCCATGTCACCACAACACAGAGGAGCAAGAGTGGATTGGTGCCAACGGCATCATCGGTGGACCAATCAACAGTGGGCATCAGTGATGTTTTCTGATGAGTCACTTTCGTTTTGGATTTTCATGATCGTCGAATACGTGTCTGGCGACGGCGAGGTCAGCATTACCAGCCTCCTGCAACTGTTGCACACAACCGTTATGGAGGTGGCAGTGTAATGGTGTGGGCAGACATCTGTATGAATGACAGGACCGACCTTCACATATGCCAGGTCAATATCACAGGGCTCTACTACCGTGACAACATCATCGAGCCTATCGTTGCGCCATTTGCTCAACGGCACGGACCAGATTTCATCTTCCAGGATGACAATGCACGTCCTCACCGTGCTCGCGTCGTCCAAGATCACCTTCAGATGCAGCATATCCGAACGTTACCGTGGCCGCCGATGTCCCCCGACCTGTCTACTATTGACCATTTGTGGGACCTCCTGAATAGACGCGTCCAACAACGTCCAGCCGCTCCACAGACTCTTCAGCAGTTAGCACAGGCCCTTCAGCAGGAGTGGCAGAGAATTCCTAAAGACAACATCAGAAGGCTTATTTGCAGTATGAGACGTCGCTGCAATGCATGTTTAGCGGCAAACGGGGGCCCTACACGTTTTTTAAAAATATTGGAATATGTTTGTGAAAACGAAGTACCTACCCCGCCTTGGTTGCCAGTGCGACTAAAATCATGTGAGTAAAGCCATAACACTTCTTATACCGCAAATGTCTTGTTATGATGCTCAAGTTTACTTGTACGAAGGAATAAATGAACTAATTTGAAAGATATTGTATTTGGATAACTTTTAAATTCAATATCCCCTACTTTTTGTGACAGGTATATATAAGAAATATTGGCATATGTAGAATAATTGTGCTATTTCTGGAGGTAAACCCGAAGTGTGTTGGTTTAGTTCAATTGTGTAATAGATAGAATGAATGGATTGAGCAAGTTAGTTGTGGAAAGCGTTTTAAAGATATTATGCTTTGTTACCAACAGATTACTGGTGGCAATGAATATATATATATATATATATATATATATTCTTCTTCTTCTTCTTCCGTCCTTAGAAACCGACCGTCAAAGCAGTCAGTGGCCATTACGCCTAGTGGCGTCTTAGGGCAACAGCAGATAGGTTTTCTTTGCCATTGTTTCCCATCACGCCTATTGGCGTCTTTAGGGCAATGGCAAATCAATCCATTTGCCGTTGTTTCCGTAATCGAAGTGACTGGCAAACGGGTGATCAGCCCGTTGGTAATATATATATATATATATATATATATATGTATATATATATATATATTATATATATATATATATATATATATATATATATATATATATATATATATATATATATATATATATATATATATATATATATAGGAAGATATTTATTTGTTTGTATACTTGTTATGTTTGGAAATATTTGGTAATAATATTTTGAGTCTGAGATTAGAACCCTAGTCAAAGGGCGAATACTCAGTATTTGCTTCGTATGAATGTAATATATAGTTGTCCCACTTGAATATAGAGTTGAGAGGTTATCTTTAACGCATGCCCAGACCGGGTGTGTTTTGGAAAGTGTCTTCCGTTATGTTTTTTCTGCGATGGCTGGTCTGTACCAGGGAAGTCCGAAGATGGGATCTTTCCGTGGTTTATTTGGGGAAAGGAGATAGTTTCTCTATATGACTGTTATGTCGGTAATCCTCCCCAGTGTTTGTTCTTTACGCCAAAAGATGGTGTGAGCTATTCGCCAGTGTATTTCCATAACAAGGTAACGAAGCCATTTTATGTACCCTTCTGCAATGCCTAGATAGGCAGACGTTTCGTCGTGCCTAGATTATTATTGACTACAGAGGAAGATGATATGCTACCTAGCAGTCCTATGTTATTTGATGTGACCAGCATTATTAATTGCAGAATATTCAGAGCCCAATAAGGACATTTATGTATGAACAGCATCTTTAATTATGCTTCATATTTTCACCTTGGGTGAGCGAGGCTCACTGGAAAAGTAAAGCCATTTTGGATCTCATTGCCAGTTTAATAAAATCATCTATCGAGAACAGGGACAACCTTATTATCTGATGATGATAGAGATCTGTTATCTATAAGGAAAATAAAACCCCACTACTGGTGGTTTAAGATCGTTACCATGAACATTTGCTGGATTTAAGGCTTGTAAGACTTAGGCAGAAGAGGGTCTGATAAGGAGCCATTATTAAGTAATATTTATTGGCTGACGCGATTAGTCAGCTAAGGAATGAGACTATAGACAGATCAGAATACTATGTGCTTGCCTACGATCATTCCATAATATCCAGATGCTATGTATTTCTTCACGTATACAACAATGTGTGTGTCAACTTGTTCCAGTGACTGTCAACCGTAATGTCAGAGTATGTGTCACAATAAATATATGAAAACGTCAATAGCAGTTCAGGACATCATTGACTTGCATACGAGTGTATGAGTGTATTCTAACCATCATGTCAACTTCAGAACATTCCACACATTCGCGCAATTGACATTTACACTTTCACTCATTGTCAACATCACCTGTCCAGGGCCTCACTACTTTATGGACCAGGTGACCTGTATGTACAACCCTGTGTCGGTTAGCGAGTTGACAATCATAACACCTTACACCAACAAATAGCATTTCAACAATGTGATGACCGTTAACCTGCACCTGCGATATCAATTATACTCATATCAATGTGGTGGCCAGTACACCCCTTGTCAGGGCCCCAACAGTCGGTAACCTTACCCATTTCAAGAACATTGTGACTGGGCGAGATATATCACAAAAAACAGTCTTATCAATGTGGTAGGTAAGCTTTCTGGGTCAACCTGCACAGTGGACATTGTACAGAAGTCAACTGCTGATACCAGACGGTTTCCTGTGGCCACATACGACACACATGAACACCAGTGTACATGTTTGCAGTACAACTCTACAGTCGATGTCATCGTGACCTGTCCTATCAAGCGTATGCAGTAACTAGGTCAGCGCTTGTTGACATTTGTCATAGTACAGACAGCATTGAACAGACTGTGTTTATTTGGAAGGAACAGCATCACACATCAGTGTTGGAGCTTATATATGACTGTGTTTGCGACAAGTACAGTGCAACTGAAGCGAGACGTCCTACTTGTTATTCTTAGGAACAGTAAACGGTGGATTTTCCTGCACTTCTCTAGATGGTGTTGAAATTTGTAATATTTAAGGCCAGAATCAATTATTGACTAAAGTGGTAGTTAATTTTGATAGAAACTGTACCATAATTCTTTATAACTGAGCCTTCTCCGCAACACATTCTATCGGCAACACATTTCATTATATTACACATGTATTTATGCGATATGTATTTATGTTTACATGTTTATATGTGATATTTGTTTATATGTCTGTGGGCGGTTGAATAGGTGACTAATATAGGGTATACAAGTCATATAGGTCCTATATTAGTGTTCTGTAGGGAGCAATTTTCTTAATTGAAAATTTGCACGCAACATCTGTTGCTATTTTTGTTAGCTGTGATGATCTGTCCCATCGTTGTTTTTGTAATATTTTTTCTGTTCTTCAGTTTTGTTTTGATTTGTTTGTATTTGTAGGTCTACCCTTTCCTAAAATTTAGTTCTATACACATTTATATTTATACACTGTGACGTCATTTGTGTTGTTTATTTCCTCGCGGTTATCATCACAGGTTCTGTGATTATTTTCTTCAGTTTTCTATTTAACTTATTTGATTTCTGCTAATGATTTCGTATTGTCTTTCTTGATTGTCTTTTGTTTATGTTGTTGGTTGACATATACTATAAAATATACTTGATCATATACTACTAGCTGTGTAGTGAACTTATGAGAAAGAATCAACTGATGATTAATTGCTATTATTGGAGGTACACAGTTGATTATACAAGACCTTATTTAAAGGCTTGTTTCCCACAGAGATTGGGATAAAGGGAGCTGATTATTCAAGCTATTGTTTCCATTTAGTTGGAGATAGATTTCATTATTGCTATTTCAGGTATCTAGTCACATATTGGTATACATTATGTCGACTTTAGATTACTTCATTGAGTTAGGGAAATCCCTAGGCAAGACTGGTGATAAGTTGGAGGAGTATGCAACCAGTCAATATGAAAAAGCACAAAAATTTGAAATTGATAAACTGAAGGCTGAGGAGAAAAAACAAAAAGCCCAGGATAAAAGAATGGAATTAGAATTTGAGCAAAAGAAATTGCAGATGCAAGTAGACGAAAGGAGATTCCAAATGGAAATGGAAAAACAAAATAAAGAAGCTGAACAAAAGGGATTAGACAAAGAAGCTGAACAAAAGAGATTAGACAGAGAAGCTGAGGCTGAACAAAAGAGATTAGACAGAGAAGCTGAAGCCGAGGAGAGAAAAGCAAAAAGAGAACATGAGGAAAAACTGTTAGCATTTGAGTTAGAAAAATTGAAATTGACAAATATGAGTAATGTTAATCAGTCCTTTTAGTGGTAATGGTAAACCATTTACTTACAAGGTCAAGGTACCAGCGTTCAATCCTTCCAGTGATGACATAACATTCTGGCTGGATAGATTTGAACGCTCTTGTCGAGCTCATAATGTGGATAAATCACAATATGCTAACCAGTTATCAGAAAATTTGAAAGTTGATTCTCTGACTAGTTTAAGTTTGGTTGAAGAGACTGACAAGGATAATTATGATGTTATTATGGCAGCTTTATTGAGAAAATATCAATTAACAGAGGAAGGTTACCGTATTTTGTTTAAGAAAATGGTACCTGAATCAGGGGTAGAATTCTCAGAATTCATTGCAAGGACACGTCTTACATTTAATCGTTGGATTGAGCTGTCCAAAACAGAAAAGACATATGAAGCCCTTATGGACTTGTTGCTCAGAGACAAGATTATGTCAAGTGTAAATAAACCATTCCTTGAATTCCTACATGAGCGTAAACCCAAGACACTAATAGAAATGGAAGAATATTGTACCCAATACGTCACGGCACATCCGGACGTAGGTTTTAGCAATGCTAAGGTTAAGGAAAGTATGCCAGTTGCTTCAGCAACACCATACAACCCTAATTATTCACACAAATTTCAGGGACCACAAAACAGGTTTGATAAAAAGGGTAACCATAATAGTTATCAAAACCAAGGTAACCAATCATTTCAGGGTTCTTCTGCGAAGAACTGGAGACGAGCCGACAGCCCTCGATACAGAGGTGGTCATATTTATAAGAATTTCCGCAGAGGAAGTCATTATAGAAACTATCCAAGTTATCCATCATGGAGACAACAAGATCATAATTATAGAGATACTTATTATAATGAATATGATAATCGTAACCATGAGAACTATGACTCAAACCCAAATAGGGGTTACAATAGAGGAAATAAAAATGATTACAGAGGCGATAATAATCGAGGTAGATCACAATACAAAAAACATCAACCACATTATCAGGGAAACTCTGCACAGCAAGAGTCACATGAAGCCTATAAACAGACTAAAGATAATAATGACGCTAATAATATGGCATGTTCCGCTTTTGATTTTGGGAGAGCATCTCAGTGCCCCCAATGCAAAACATTATTTGAACCAACTACGGTGTCCACTTTAAGTTGTGGCCATCCTCTTCCCGCTCTTCCTGCGTCAGTCGCGCATGATGGAAGAGGTTCTCGTGTCTTACATAAAGGTTTAGTAAATGACAATCCAGTCTCAGTTCTTTTTGATTCTGGATGCACCACAATTGGTGTTAGGCAATCACTTGTAGATCATTCTCGTGCCACCGAAAAAGTAGTCAAATTTGTGACATTTGGCGGCACCTTAGAGAAATACTCTACTGCTATCATTAAGATTGCTACTCCTTTCTTTACAGGAGATGTACACGCATGTCTTCTGCCGAATCCGATCGCTGATCTTATCATCGGTCGTATTCACGGAGTCAAAGAATGCACTCCACAATAAATTTCCATTTGGGAAAAACAAAATATGCAAACTGCTAAAGCTGTAGTCACTAGAGCTCAAGCTCTTAATATGCCTCAAACTTCATCTACTGAAGATAATGAAGTCCATAACTAAGATGATTACTCGGTAATTTCTCGTGACTCGTTTATAAAACAGCAAGAAGATGATCCGACTCTAAAGAAATTCTTCACTCTTGCAACAAAAGGTGATCCGAATAAAGATACAAAGCGTAAATCTTGGATTACAATGAAGAATGGCGTACTTGTACGTATGGTGCAAGACTCCGCTAAGTCAAGTCATTCTCAGATTCTTGTGCCCAAGAATTTGAGAGTTAAAATTTTGCAACACGCGAACGACTCTCAGTGTGCTGGACATATGGGTTTTTTACGTACAAAGTCAAGAGTTCTGGCGGCTTTCT
>JAMPIV010022221.1:0-45000 GCA_024509875.1 Oreohelix idahoensis | reverse complement strand
TCTATTATCAAGGGACGTTACTCTACGCTAATTTTTTTTTTACTTTTGGTAGTGTTTGCTCACTTAAGTGGAGTGCAAATTTGGGGCAGAACATGCATATTTAATTAGATTTCAGCTTATTTAGCTGAGCAATATGACTGCCATTTTTTTTGCAAAGTACTATATATATATATATATATATATATATATATATATACATATATATTATATATATATATATATTATATATATATATATATATATATATAATATATATATATATATATATATATATATATATATATATATCTATATATATATCTATATATCTATATATATATATATATATATATATATATATATATATATATATATATATATATATATATATATATATATATATATATATATCTATATATATATATATATATATATATATATATATATATATATATATATAGAGGAAGATATTTATTTGTTTGTATACTTGTTATGTTTGGAAATATTTGGTAATAATATTTTGAGTCTGAGATTAGAACCCTAGTCAAAGGGCGAATACTCAGTATTTGCTTCGTATGAATGTAATATATAGTTGTCCCACTTGAATATAGAGTTGAGAGGTTATCTTTAACGCATGCCCAGACCGGGTGTGTTTTAGAAAGAGTCTTCCGTTATGTTTTTTCTGCGATGGCTGGTCTGTATCAGGGAAGTCCGAAGATGGGATCTTTCCGTGGTTTTTTTGGGGAAAGGAGATAGTTTCTCTATATGACTGTTATGTCGGTAATCCTCCCCAGTGTTTGTTCTTAACGCCAAAAGATGGTGTGAGATTTTCGCCAGTGTATTTCCATAACAAGGTAACGAAGCCAGTTTATGTACCCTTCTGCAATGCCTAGATGGGCAGACGTTTCGTCGTGCCTAGATTATTATTGACTACAGAGGAAGATGATATGCTACCTAGCAGTCCTATGTTATTTGATGTGACCAGCATTATTAATTGCAGAATATTCAGAGCCCAATAAGGACATTTATGTATGAACAGCATCTTTAATTATGCTTCATATTTTCACCTTGGGTGAGCGAGGCTCACTGGAAATGTAAAGCCATTTTGGATCTCATTGCCAGTTTAATAAAATCATCTATCGAGAACAGGGACAACCTTATTATCTGATGATGATAGAGATCTGTTATCTATAAGGAAAATAAAACCCCACTACTGGTGGTTTAATATCGTTACCATGAACATTTGCTGGATTTAAGGCTTGTAAGAAGAGGGTCTGATAAGGAGCCATTATTAAGTAATATTTATTGGCTGACGCGATTAGTCAGCTAAGGAATGAGACTATAGACAGATCAGAATACTATGTGCTTGCCTACGATCATTCCATAATATCCAGATGCTATATATTTCTTCACGTATACAACAATGTGTGTGTCAACTTGTTCCAGTGACTGTCAACCGTAATGTCAGAGTATGTGTCACAATAAATATATGAAAACGTCAATAGCAGTTCAGGACATCATTGACTTGCGTACGAGTGTATGAGTGTATTCTAACCATCATGTCAACTTCAGAACATTCCACACATTCGCGCAATTGACATTTACACTTTCACTCATTGTCAACATCCCCTGTCCAGGGCCTCACTACTTTATGGACCCGGTGACCTGTATGTACAACCCTGTGTCGGTTATCGAGTTGAAAATCATAACACCTTACACCAACAAATAACATTTCAACAATGTGAAGACCGTTAACCTGCACCTGCGATATCAATTATACTCATATCAATGTGGTGGCCAGTACATCCCTTGTCAGGGCCCCAACAGTCGGTAACCTGACCCATTTCAAGAACATTGTGACTGGGCGAGATATATCACAAAAAACAGTCTTTATCATGCTTGCTGGAAAGGACTATCCAAACTGGAGGGAGAAATGACAATAACAGATTGATTTTCTGTATTATTTGATATATTGCGCAATGATTACCATAATGCCTTTATGATTTTATTGAAACAAATCATAGACAAAACTGTAACAAGTGAATTATTGAACTATTGTGCAAGAACTTGAACGAATTGTGTTACTCATGACTTACTATGTCTCTTGTGGTTAACTACAGCTTGTCTGAACTGTCTCATATTACCTCCTGTCTGGCTAAGGAGACAATGAGCGATACTACGTCGGTTGTATATATTGTTTCAGGTCATATCCTACCCTGAGTGTCATACACAATCTTTAGTGACCAAGTCAGCAATTAAATGTTCAAGTTTGTCAGAGCTTTTTGCCAGATTTAACTGTGTCATCTTGACGAGTGGTGGACCCGCAGTGGTGGGGTTCTATAGAATCATACTGATGTACGAGGCCTAGGAAGGACTTTGTTTCAGATACGTAGCTCAGTGTTGGGCTACTCTTCAGTTTTCAAACAGCATCAAATTCACGCACCTACAAATAGACTATGTAATGATGAAAACCTGTGGTGTATATAGGAGACATTTGACAGTCATATGAATCCTAAAGCAACATAATTGCCATAGAGTTCTGTCACAATTCTATTGGCCAACATATAACAAAGACATTAAGGTATACTGCAGGTCTTGCAGGGTATGTCAGCCAGTGACACATAAAGGCAAATTACCGAAGGCTCCGTTGCAGGTTGTTGATTTGTCGGTTCGCCCCTTCCAGAAAGTTGCAATCGATATCGTTGGTCCTCTTTCTGTTGCATCAGATAGAGGCTTTTGTTTTATTCTGACAATGGTGGATCTGTGCACAAGTTGGCCCGAGGCTGTGCCAATGAGGACTATCACCTCTCAAGGTTTGTGCCGGATGCGTTGCAGATGTTGTTCAGTAGGTTTGGGTTTCCCGAGGTGATACTGTCAGATAGGGGACGTCAATTCATTTCTAAGGAAATGGCCGAGATCACTAAATTGTTGGGCATTTCCCAATCGTTCACCAGCCCTTATCATCCCCAGTCAAACGGGGTATGTGAACGTTTTCTTCTTCTTCTTCTTTGATCCATAACCGCCAACCGTCAAAGCAGTCAGCGGCCATCACGCCTGGTGGCGTCTTGTAGGGCAGCAACAAATTGATTCCACTTTGCTCGGTCGGCGGCCATCCTTCGTACAGTGCCCCAACTGTGGTTCATTCTTTGCATCTCAGCTTCCACAGTTCTCCGCCAAGTTGTTTTTGGTCGGCCTCTCTTTCGCTTTCCCTCGGGGGTCCATAGCATAGCTGTTCTTGCGATGGTATCAGGGTCCCTTCTGAGGACATGGCCAACCCAACTCCAGCGTCTGCCAGCTATGATGGTGTACATATCCTCCTGGTTACTCCGAATAAGTAGTTCTTGGTTGCTGATGGTGTTTGGCCAAAAGATTCGGAGAATTTTCCTTAGGCAGATTGTGTGGAAGGAGGACAGTTTCGACATTTCCTTCTCTGTTACTCTCCAACATTCCGCACCATAGAGAAGCACAGAAAGTACGCAGCTCTCATACAGTCTTAATTTGGTGTTTGTGCTGTACTGGGAAGACTTCCAAATGTTGTTGAGAATAGCAAAGGCTGTTCTCGCTTTATTCATTCTGTTGTTAATGTCCTTGCTTGTTCCGCCGTCAGGTGTTACTATGCTTCCTAGGTAAGTAAATGTGTCTGTCTGTTCTAACTTCTGGTTCCTTACTGTTATTGGCTCAGGATTGCCCACATTTAGTGTCATGACCTCCGTCTTCTTCAGATTGATGTTCAGGCCAACCTGCTGGCCATACTTATTCAGTCTATCAGTTTTGTCTTGAATGTGTTGGTGTGAATGCGCGAGCAGTGCAATGTCATCTGCATATTCCAAATCTTCCAGTGTAGAAAACATTGTCCATCTAATTCCTCTTGGACTGCCCTCTGTTGTCTGGCGCATCACCCAATCTATGACTGTCTCGTACTCCTGTTTTCACTTCGAAAGTTACATTACTCGATCCAACACTGCACGTAAAGTTAGAATAGAGGCTTTTTATAATGGAAACAATGCGGCTTGGAATTCCATAAGCCCTCAGAATTTTCCATAGGCTGTCCCTGTGTATGCTGTCGAAAGCCTTTTCAAAATCAACAAAGTTAATGTACAGCTGTCTCTGCCATTCTGAGCACTGCTCTATAATGTTCCTGAGGGCAAATATATGATCTGCACATCTTCTGTTCTTTCTGAAGCCCGCTTGTTCTTTCCTCAGTTTATGGTCAACTGCTTTTGAAATTCTCTGGATGATTATCCTGCCTAGTATTTTGCTGGGAACTGAGAGGAGGGTAATTCCTCTCCAGTTGTTGCAGTCTGCAAGGTCGCCCTTCTTGGGCAATTTGACAATTGTTCCTTTACTCCACTCTGTTGGTGTTGTCTCAGTTTCCCAGACTTGTGCAAATAGTGGTTCTAATAGTTCTGCTGCTAGTTCAGGGTCTGTCTTGAATAGCTCAGCATTCAGATTGTCGTGACCAGGCGCTTTTCCATTTTTTAGCCCGTTGATAGCTGTGATAATTTCTTCTTTTCGTGGAATGTCTGTATTTACGTCTAAGTCACTTTCAGCCTCAGGAACATTCAGCTGAGTCTCTGGTGGTTCCTTATTCAGTGTTTCTCTGAAGTGCTCTGCCCACCTTGTTTCCTGCCCCTGTGCTGTGGTGATGAGATTTCCTTGCTTGTCTCTTACTAACGTTATGTTGTTTGCACCTCGTTTTCCACTGATAGCTTTAGTTATTTTATAAACTGTGCTTTGTTCATTTCTCAGTGCTGCCTCTTCTACCTGTCTTGCAAGGTCATCCAGAAATGTCCTTTTGTTAGCACGGGTTTGACGTTTTACTTCCTTGTCCAGCTGACTGTACTGTTCACTATATATTGCCTTTAACCTGGGAGACTTAGCTTCTGTTTTCTTCCTTTTCATTTCCTTTCTCTTCGCTATGGTGTTTAGCGTTTCTGGTGTTATCCAGTCTTGGCTCTTTCTTTCCTGGAATCCCAAGCATGACTTGCTGCTTTCTTTATATATTGTTGAGATGGTGTTGAATTTCTGGTCCACATCGTCGGTCTCTGTATGTGAACGTTTTAAGGTGCTTAAAAAGGTAACAGATGTTGATTATTTAATCCAGGTTCGGAACAAGGAGAAAGTATTCCACATTAATATGTTAAAACCTTATATGGAACGGCCAGAGGCTCTAACAGGGGTGGACACTGGGTTGTCTGGGGAGACCCCGAAAGATGGCATGTTCTGTGGTTATTAATGAATTGGGTGACATGGGAGATGATATTAATCTCCAGCTGTCTCTCGTTCCCCTTGCTCCTTCTGAGTCTTGGGAGAATATGCAGATATGTAACGACCTACCGATAACACAGAAATCGGAAGCACGATCGGTCATTGGAGAGTTTAAGGATGTTCTCACTGATTTGCCAGGACGTACCGATTTGATCTGCCACAATATCATCCTGACGGACGACCAACCGATCAGGGTAAAGCCGTATCCGCAGCCATTACATTTCAAGTCGGCGATTGAAAAAGAACTAGATGACATGTTACGGTTGGGGATCATTTCTCCATCGGAGTCTACTTACTCCTTCCCTATGGTCGTGGTACGAAAGAAAAATGGATCCTTGCGTGTCTGCATCGACTTCCGTAAATTAAATAGTGTCACTGTGATTGACGCTGAGCCAATACCGAACCAAGAGGACCTCCTTACGCAACTTTCCCATGCCAGGTTTTTTAGTAAACTGGATTTATCTAGGGGATACTGGCAGGTTCCTCTTGTCGAGTCGGCTAAACCTTTGACGGCATTTTCCACCCCAAAGGGTTTATTTCAGTTTAATTTTATGTGTTTCGGGCTAGTTAATGCACCCGCAACTTTCGTCAGAATGATGAGAAAGTTACTAGGTCATCGTACGGATGTGATTACGTACATCGATGACATCTGCCTGTTCCATGAAACATGGGAACAACATATGTCGGGGTTGTCTTCCCTGTTGCGTTGTTTACGTAAGCATGGTTTAACGGCACGCCCTAGTAAGATTTGTATCGGTTTTAGTGAGTTGAGTTTTTTGGGGTTTATCGTAGGTAATAATCTATTAAAACCCGAGACTGGCACGGTTACAAAAATTTTAGAACTACAGGCACCTAGGACTAAGAAGCAGGTCAGAAGCCTGATGGGACTTGTCAATTTTTATCGCAAATTCATCCCTCAATTTTCTACAATTTCTGATGCTTTCAAATCTCTTACTAGTAAAGGGATGCCTAACAGGGTTGTATGGTCGGCAGAATGCGAGAAAGCATTATCAAAAATTAAGGAGTTATTTTCCAGACGACCAATCCTTCTTTTGCCTGATTTGAGCAAACCCTTTATACTGCGGACTGACGCGTCATCTGTGGGAATTGGCGCATGTCTTATGCAAGACCACGAGGGTACACTACATCCTGTGATGTATGTTAGTCGGAAACTGTTACCGGCAGAGACCAGGTACTCAACAATCGAAAGAGAATGTCTGGCTATAGTATGGGCAGTGTCAAAACTGTCCCGTTACTTGATAGGGTCCCAGTTTATACTTCAGACAGATCATCGACCTCTACTGTTTTTGAAATCTTCGAAGTCGACAAGCTCACGGTTGACTCGTTGGGCCTTGTTGCTACAACAGTTCCAGTTCACAATTATCCCATTAGAGGGTAGACTTAATGTCGTGGCAGATGCTCTGTCTAGATTGTAATTTTTGGGACATGAGATGTATGGGTTCGTAGGCACGACGTCTACGTACACCAGTGTAAAATTGTTTTTTATTGGGTTGAACTTGTCTAATATTTTGTTGTTTGGTGTGCAATCTACTACTCTCAGAGAGAAGAAAACTCCGTTTTCTTTTCTGGGGAAGGAGGTTGATGTCACATAATATCTTTTGTTGCGCAAATGGACTTTGGTGGAATAAACATATATTTTGGTGCGCACATAAGCTTTCAAAGAAAATTGTGCAAAAGGGGTGCAATGGAATGGAGTGAACAGGAAGCCTGACAGAGAAAGATGTCAGTTGGCCGGCTTTAGAAGCCGCATTGCATATTAATCGTGCTCTCTTTATGGTTGCTGGGTTTTGTACAGCCTTGTTGTATATTCCAAGGGTAGTAGGACTTGTTGATCCAGTCATATGGTTATTGCTGATAATGTATTGCTATTATTATTGAATTCCTACGTGTTTCATTGTTATTATTAGAAAGGGAGATTGTTAGCACGCCTTCGTGTACGCTTTGTGAATGGCGTTTACAAGTATGTTGATTGTGTGACCTCTCGCAGTTTGATACGAGCTTAGAGGACAATGTCATTAAGGTGTAGATATTATACTGTGACACACACACATAGAGACAGATTCCAACAGGAAGCAGAAAGAAGAAAAGATCTTGTACATAAATAAATTATAAATTGTATCAACAGTCTTTATCGAATTATTTAAATTTGATTTAAAGTTCTTGTGTAGTTAATTAACCCTAGCAGAGTCATTGTCTACCGTTAGTCTGGATAGGAACCCATAAGAATCTAGATAGCACATTACCATCTCATCTACGAACCTATACAGCTTAACTATACCTTTCATGTCGATACACAATTACTCTTTTCAGAGGATGGGGTATTTCTCGTAAGACGATTCTCGTATCTGGCACTATCCTGGTATCATCTGATACATTTATTTGTCCAGGATAATATCACCATAATTATATCTTTCCTCTCGCTACACAAGGGTATAACTAATGCGTTTCAATGTATTCTGATAAACATTTTTTAACAGTTCTTACACTACTAAAATGAAGTTATGTACCAAATAATATTTCCTTTATGACACATTATTTAACTTGTTTGTCACGTTAGTCCTATTCATTCGTTCAATTTTTTTTCTGCCAATCATCACATATTTAAATAAATTCTCTACTAAATGGCATAGCATATAATCAACATTATGGCATCATGGACATCCACAAGATAAATATCCCCACACTACTAATTGTCTTCATGATAGTTTGTAACCAGTAATACAATCGTGTCACGTTTTCGGGAAAATACGGAAACGGCACACTAAACACTGTGGCAGCTAAATTCAACACTCTCATAAAGAATACGTATGCCTTTTCTTTCATTATTATCATGGTGTTTTGTTGACTTTGTTAGAAAAATTAACACTGGCTCTTCGAGAAAATAGGGAAATAATACTCATTACCTTGTGCTTGAGTGACGTTATGCTCAGAGAATTCATACATAAGGATCGCAACCTCATCATGAAAAACTAATTACAATAGAACAGACCACTACAAAAGTCACGTGACTGTTTGGTGTAGGCTTCCTACAAGGGTACCAGCTGTAGTGGTGGTTCCATGCTCCATAAGGAACACAACAGAAAATAATGATGATAATATAGAGGTCAAAGGTCAAGTTTATTGAGATTTATGCGCAAGTAACCGGTCAAGAAATGGTCAGTTTGGTATGTTTGTATCATATTAAAAGAGCCACGAAATACCTTGTCATGTTTTTCTTTTAAACTTTTACAGTCTGTTAATACTAAAGATAGAGGGCTGAACTTTTCACAAATACAAAACAATATCATCACAGACAGTAATTAAAATGTACGAGTTTTCATTCCACACATCAGTTCAGAACCAAACGATAACAGCTTTTCTGTCATCATGAGACGCCTCCACTTTCCTGTGATTTTAGCTTTTGTCGTGACAATTATCTAAATACAGGGACTATCATTTGGTCATGCAGGTGTTTACCTACTAGGAGTAATCTTTGCTCATGGTCAACTTTATGTTTAGCTCACGCTAGGAAGGTGCCATGAGAGTGGAGGCGTTGAATATCGATACATGAGAGATTCCCAGGTCGTATAATAATCACATGAAAAGGATACTGAAATCGATAAATAAACAAGACTAAGATTGTTGGATATTGGCATCAAGAGTAAGACTATAAGAGATGGACGTATGAGAGGATGCACCCGTCGTGTAAACAACCAGCACGCTACAGGTACAAATAACATCAATACCTTTTAAAATCGGCTGATGGAGACTGGGCACTAATGTGTTTGCCCGGAGCGTAATGATCTCGTTTCTGATCAACAATAACTTTAAAAATAGGAAGGTACACAGAAAATCGTAAAGTATATATCCATCATCAGTTAATTATTATATTAACTCGCAACTATGTTCTTGTCTTTCCAAAGCAGTCGGTAGCTAGTTGACACTATTTGTTCTAAAAAATTAAAATTAATTATAAAAATACGATGCTCTTGGATGTTAGTAAATCTGGTAGCCTTTTTAATATTTAATTTTTTCTACTAGTATTTTATAAATGTTTTGTTTTAAACACACATTATGACTGTATCGTAGTTCTAAGCTCTTTTGTATTAAGCAAACCTCCTGATGCCACTTTACTAAGATCAACCTAAAAACAATAAACATCACACGGTGTTGTCAGTGATAAAAAGCGCACTTCATCAATCTCTTGAACATACTTTGTTACAAAACAACCCAGACAAATGTGTCCGCGGCCATTGTTATAATAGATACACGCCTTTATAAATACATAATTGAGATACTTACCTACTCATGACCAAAAACCAGTAGACTTTATAACTATCGCACATTTCCTCACTGGTATAAGTATAGCGTTTTGTGACAAGGGAAACACTTTTACTATTAAAAACATACCACATTTACGTAATGAAATATTTTTTTCACATTAAATATTTTCTAACATCAACTTAGTTTATGAAGAAATAAATAAAAAGGTACGTTACCAATTTAGTAAGTCTCTTTATTGCTTGTATTACATTGTTAAAAAGTGTTAAACACGACGAATATACCGTAAAATCTCGCGTATAATACGCACTCGTGTATAATACGCATGCTTGATTTAGCCCAAAATTTTCTGGTAAAATGGAAATTCGTGTATAATACGCACCATAATTTTTCAAGATTTTATTTTATGAAATATTTGTTAAAAAAAAACTGAAAGTATAAATAACAAACAAAAATAGGTACGCAACACCTACATTTTAGGTACTTTGGACTGAAAGACCATGTCGCTTCATAAAACGAACTGCCCATCCATATGACGCTTTAAATGTTGTTGTGCCTGTACGAGATTTTGTAAGTTCCAGAGCTTTAAGTCGTATTTCAATGCATGAAACACTGATGCCTTGTTGCCTTCTATCCACTACCCACTGCAATAATGTTTTTTCTAGGTCTGGAAGATCTGGTGGTGACCCACGATTCGCCTTTTTCTTACTAGGCAACACTTGCAGCACCTCTTTGTTTTTTCGCCATAATCGAATGTTACACCCGTTAATGGAAAAATGTCGACTTGCTACCCGATTGCCGTTAGATTCTGCATATTTTACCACTAAGAACTTTTCTGCTGCAGCATAACATTTTCTCGAATTCATTTTTAGGGCTCAAAATAATAGAACGCCAAACTTCACAACCAAGCTTAATATCAAAACGAATTGTAGACCAAGAGTGCGAAATGCGTTTTGCGACAATGTCTGACACATAAGAAAAGAAAGGGCACATTCAATTTCGCGCCATTTTCACTGTTAAATTGTAACAAAAACTTGACAGACTTTCCAATGTAGGTTACTTTCGAAATCGAAAATGACGTATTTTTTAGTACTCGCGTATAATACGCACCCGAGTTTTAGCGGGCAAAAATGAGTAGAAATTGTGCGTATTATACGCGAGATTTTACGGTAATAGAGTTGTGAACAATTATGTGTTCTGACACTACTGCTGAAGTACAATGGGAGGTCGCCTCATTCTAATACTGACACCTGAACGTTTTTGACGACACAATGTGACGCCAGCCCTGAAAAGTGCTCTGCATCCATCTCTTGAACATTAATCATTTATTCATCACACTTCAGGCCCTCCCCCCCTCCCCCCTCCCTAAGGAGCATAGACCTTCAACTAAATTATGTCAAGTCTTCCTGTCACATGTGTTACAAATCTCCTAGACAAACGTCTCTACGGCCATTGTTTTTTTTGTCCATTTCAATTTGCGTGAGGAGTTATTTTGTTTTTTGACTGTTGAAAAACTGTAAGGCTAGAGACCAATGACACATTATAGTTGGTAGACCACAGCCGTGTTGGAAATGTTGAAGCAGATTTGTCCATGCTAACGTGTGTCCAGCCCTGGTCGGTGGTGCCTTAATGACCAGGTGTTTTGAGACAAGTCATGTCAAGAGCACATTTAAATGAAAAAAATGTCACGTTTGTTAATCACAGTGTCATGTTTAGTAATGGGCGACATTTGCGGCTGTAATTCCCGTTAGTTATTTATAGTTTTATCGTATCCTTTGTCGCCTCGTGCAGAGCACGAGCGACTTTATTGACGTTTAATAATATTGAGATAATGAAATAGATGACATAGACTGACAATTATCTATATTTGTTGGTGGTTATGTTAAGTACGAATAGATGGCGAGATGAGGACAGTACAGGTAGATTATCGAAATGCGCATTATGTCAAAATAAATTAATGATCAGGTCGAACTCTTTGACTGCGACAGTTTACATGAGCAGTGATTCTCCAAATATAGTAAATACAATAGAAAAAAGTCCTTCAATAAGTTAGTAGTTATTAATGCAAATAAATTGAGAAAACATTTAATGAACTTAAATCGTAAGCTGAATGCGCTTGGCTAGAATCAACCAGATTCCATGTCTGTCGTCAGGCAGAATCGCATGACAATCGTTAGCAAAATGAAACACTAACACAGTAGGTTGATCAGGTTAGAGAGACCAGTTAGAGGGCAATTGCCGACTAGAGCAGACACGATTTTGTAGAAGTAGAAACATCTTTTAGACCATAAGAACTGTTGAAATTGTTAGTGAGAAACGGAACGAATAAATAAATTCTCAATAGACAACAACTTTTAAACATTCAGCTCTACGTCATCGGCGCCCGTCTTTATTTCCAAGCAGAGTTAAATTGAAAACTAGTGCCTGCTTTAAACAGAACGTTTACAAGAACATTGCAACAGTTATCGAACCATTTCTTGTCGACTAGTCGTAGACACCGTGGTACCACAATTCTCCAAGTCAGAAGGAAGATAACAATAGATTTGCAGATAAGAGAAACTATGACAGCTTAATTCTTCTTAAAACATGCTGAAGCCATTTATTAAGGACGAAGACATGACAGTTCTTCATTTTGAGAAGTTATTGCTTTATTTCCATGCTATTGTCAAACGCGGCTGTAACAAGAAGATGTCATAAATGAGCAGAGATTTAACATCAATAAACAGGCCTTAAAACGTTTTCTTGGATTTATTTCAACACAGTGCCTGTATGTTCTGTGGTGACTTTTAATGATACATGTCGTCTACGCTTCAGTTGTTATCAGTCGTAACAGTAGATGTGTCTGTGTTCGTCAAGGTTTTATTGTTGTGATACAAGACTGGATAATCAGTCGTGATCGTTACTATCAATAACACCATCTAACGACTCTGTCTATCACTCTCACCAACACGTAGCAGCATTCTCATCCGGAAGAACGAACCTGCTGAGTTATCGCAAATAAAACACTAGGTAAGAAAAAAACATTTAAAACATTTTGAATAATTTTCTAATGTTTGGGAGTTTGAGTGGTTAAGAGTTATATCGTTCTAAAGGTACCGGGTTCGATTCCGAGTAGACGGAATATAATTTATGATAATCTTTTTTTCCAAACCAGTGTCCTAATGATATCATCCTCACCTGGTCTCCTATGTATGGAGATGGGATTGTCGTGAGAAATTCTAATCCACATATATAAATTAAGAAGTAAATGTAAAGCCTAACAAATAACTTCAATAAAAGGAAAGAAGAATGGTAAAGAACAGTGCTGTCACAATGACTGTACTAGAAATCCCCCTTGTTTTCTAATTCGTCTGCAAATTGTAACGTTTCACGTTGATAGTAAAAGCCTACTGCTTCAATACCCGCTTTCTACGATAAAACGTGTACTGCCTTTCTAAGAAAAACCTTGAGATACGCAAGCTGACCTATATTTAATATTCCATTCATGTCATTTTATACAATAAGTTACCATAAACGAAAGACAGATGGACTAAGGATAGAAAGAAAGGGAGGGGCTGAAAGCCGGAACGCAGGCAATACTACCACAGTCTCGCGATACACAATTAATGCCACCCCTAACACGCGTGTAAGGCCACAAGCACTAGCTTTTTTTCAAATCGACAGTGATAAAAAAAACACTACCCATACGAGTTAGGTTTTAAAAAACCTGAAAAACGCTTATTAGGAAACATGACATTATACTGGTTTACGTTTGAAAACATTACAGTACCCAGACACCACATCGTATTCGAAGCGAACAGGAGGTAGAAGAAAATGCATATTTTGAACGCAGCCCCTTAGCCCCATTAAATTTATATATTTGGGTTCCTTAGGACTTGCTGACAAAGAATATGTTAAACGTTACGCAAATAGTCTAGGAATTAACAGATTATAGCCAAAAGAAATAGTGAGGGATGTCAGACAACACCAAAATCAGAATCGCTCAGTGGCAGATTTTCACACCACCATTGTACGGGAAATAGGCTGACATGTTACCTCCTATTTGATTGGCGGAAAGTAAATGTAAGGCTAAACACGATTAGTCGGACTATAAATACTACTTCTTTGTTGCTAGGGGAAACAGTAGTAGGGTACTTTTTTTTCAAACGCTTGGGTAAACATGGCACGATTGGTTAGACCCGCCAATATAGTCAATCAGAGGCGTCAGGTCAGGACCACATTTTCAAATAAACTTACTAAAGAACCAGTGCGTTGAGCGCCAGTGCATATTTTTCTAAATAAAAGCCTGGGACATCGGCAGATCGAAATTGTGCTATATTCATTGCCAGTCAACGTAACTGTGTATTATTCCATGAATTGTGGTAAGCTTGAAATATTTGATATCTTTTTAATGAAAATTGAATGTAAATTGATAATTTATGTCTGCATATATGTGTGGTTCAGTAGCGAACATGAGGTAAAGCCTATATAGTGCTCCAACCTGAACAGAAGGTGTCGGAGGAAAGTAAAACTACATGGAATTGCCAAACAGTACACTGACACCTATTTTATTGACTAGAAAGAAATCATTCTGGAATTGCAGAGGCGTAGTAACCATTAGGGAGGAGTATACTGGTGAAAATTGTTTCAGATGAAGAAAGCAGTTGGCCTACCGCTCTGAACTCAGTGTTTGTTATGTATTGTGTTCAGTCTGGAAATTTATTATAAATTAGTTCTGAAATAGGAGGTACAACCTTCTTGTTTCAGGGACCGTGGTCCTTAAGTTATTGAGCAGCACCTGGTATGAGCTTTGTTGAACCTAGAGGCTGACAGCATACTCCTGGGTCCAGATAGTGACCAGTGAGGTGTCTCCAGAATACAGGGAGGCTATCGAGCAGAGGAGTCTTTTCCTGCCGCCATCACGAAAGATAAGCGTCTGTGGCCAGAAGAGCTCAACATTATGCCCCCCACCCCCCCCCCTTCTCAAAATCTGACTTTATAATAAAACAAAGGGAAAATACAGTGTTTAAATTGATATGAACTGTGAACTTTTCCCCATACTATTTCCAAGATAAACAAACACTTGAAGTCATGATGACAAATAACAACATAGCTTGAAAAAAACAAAACCAGTATTACCTCATATTACTACTACACAACTGACACACATAGGATAATATTAATAAAATATGTCACTACAAGGTTCATATTGATAAATTCTGTACATATAAATTGTAATTACAATTGATTGTGATTCCTGTTCACTATGTATTTGAATCAGGACACATATATTAGTGACAGTAATTAATACATATTTATATTTGAAACTTTACCAGTGCCTCATTTCAGATAGTCTTATAGAGTGTTAAATGTGTGTGAGTGTCACAGTGTTGTCAAGTGTGGTGGAATAAATTAAATTGTTTATCTGTCTGTTGTTGTTGTGACTTACACTTCATCATATTCATACCCTAGACATTTAACGTAGTCATCACAATATTCCAGAATAATTCTGACTGAGTTATAATGTGGTAGCAAGTAAGGTTATCTGTAAAACACTACACCTATTAGATACAGATACCTTCACAGCTGATCTCAGTCAGTACACTAAGTCCCCTATAAATATTTATAACATCCCACTTTACCACAGGGATGTCAAGCCTTTTCAGATAAGGATGAAAAAACAGAAGGTTCAGTGTGCAAGTTTTGCACGCTTAAGATCCCACTAAAGTTGGAAATCGTAGGAAAGAATAGGCCATGAAGGCCACTGCCCTGACAACATTTTAAAATTAGAAACCTACCCACCACATATATATTGATAGAATGTGTGGTTTTATATACACACACTGGAATTCTCACCGGTGCTATGGATTTAGTACACTGTGCTGAGATCCTCCTTGTGTGATGTAAGGGAGGAAGTCGGAGCACTGATGGAGTTGTCCGTGTGCAATGAAAATGGTCCTTAAAACGAGAACCAACCAGCCCAAACCTTTATAATGTTAGAATTCACTTCTAGTCTATGGCCTGTCTTGTCCTGAGATCCTAAATAGTACTCGTTCATGGCTGTCTAATCACGAAACTTAAGGACCCCCTCACCAGAAAAGCTTTCGTGGTCGACGTAAGGAGACGATATCAGATTACCAAAAGCCAGGAAAGAACAGAGACCGATGTCGACCAGAGATTCAACACCATCTCAACAATATACAAGGAAAGCAGCAAGTCATGCTTGTGATTCCAGGAAAGAAAGAGCCAAGACTGGATAACACCAGATACGCTAAACACCATAGCAAAGAAAAAGGAAATGAAAAGAAAGAAAAAAGAAGCTAAGTCTCCCAGGTTAAAGGCATTATATAGTGAACAGTACAGTCAGCTGGACAAGGAAGTAAAACGTCAAACCCGTGCTAACATAAATATATTTCTAAATGACCTTGCAAGACAGGCAGAAGAAGCAGCACTGAGAAATGAACAAAGCACAGTATACAAAATAACTAAAATCATCAGCAGAAAACGAGGTACAAACAATATTACATTAGTAAGAGATAAGCAAGGATATCTCATCACGACAGCAGAGGGACAGGAAACAAGATGGACAGAGCATTTCAGAGAAACTCTGAATAAGGAACCACCAGAGACACAATTGAATGTTCTTGAGGCTGAAAATGATCTAGATATTACAACAGACATTCCACGAAAAGAAGAAATCATCACAGCAATCAAAGGGTTAAAGAATGGAAAAGCGCCTGGCCACGATAACTTAAATGCAGAGCTATTTAAGACAGACCCTGAGCTAGCAGCAGAACTATTAGAATCACTATTTGCACAAGTCTGGAAAACAGGGACAACACCAACAGATGACATTGCACAACTAGCACATTCACATCAATAGATCCAGGAAAAAACGGATAGACTTAATAAGTTTAGCCAGCAGGTGTGCTTGAACATCAATTTAAAGAAGTCAGAGGTCATGACGCTCAATGTGAGCAACCCTGAGCCCATATCAGTAAGGAATCAGCAACTGGTACAGACAGACGCCTTCACATACCTAGGATGCATAGTAACACCAGACGGCGGGGCAGGCAAAGACATCAACATCAGAATGAATAAAGCAAGAACAGCCTTTTTTAGTCTAAACAACATCTGGAAGTTCTCTCAATACAGCACAGACACAAAATTAAAATTATATCAGAGCTGTGTGCTCTCTGTGCTTCTCTATGGTGCGGAATGCTGGAGAGTTACAGAGAAGGAAATGTCGAAATTGTCCTCTTTTCACACAACATGCCTGAGAAAAATTATCCGAATCTTTTGGCCGAATACCATCACTAACCAAGATCTGCTTACTCGGAGCAAGCAAGAGGACATGCACACCATCATAGCTGGCAGACGCTGGAGCTGGGTTGGCCATGTCCTCAGAAGAAACCCCGATGCCATCACAAGAACAACTATGCTTTGGACCCCTGAAGGAAAACGAAAGAGAGGTCGACCAAAAACAACCTGGCGGAGGACTGTGGAGGATGAGATGCAAAGAATGAACCAGAGTTGGGGCACTGTACGAAGGATGGCCACCGATCGAGCAAAGTGGAATCAATTTGTTGTTGCCCTACAAGACGCCACTAGGCGTGATTGCCACTGACTGGTTTTACGGTCGGCGGCAAAGGATTAAAGAAGAAGAAGAAGAATTAATGGAGGAATCTTTCTTTTATTTTTTAGCAGTGCCTTACTAGTTTTTCCTCATCCAAGTGCATGGGCGGAGACAGCCTTTTTCTAGTGTGGGGATCATCTTCTGTATGTGTGATTTTTTTGGGGGAAATTTTATGTGTTTTTAGTTGTGTTTTCTTTTTTATTTTCTTGTTAGTAGGCGCTTCGCTTATCCAAGATCAGAGGCGGAGACGGTCTTTTTGGTTCTGTGGGTATCAGCACCAGTGCCTTCGTTGTTCTTTTTTATCCACAGATCAGAGGCGGAGACACAGTTCTTTAGTGTAGGGAGCATTATCAATTGCTTGTGTTGTCTTTTTGTTTTTATTATGGTATTTATATTAGGTTGGTAATTTTAGTTGGTTGGGTAACGTTTTGTTAATTCTTTTTAGTTATTGATAACTCTATTAAGACTGTGTTTTATGTTTTTTTTTAGTCTAGCCTTGTGACATGGAGTATAAATAGCGATACAGTAATCTGACAGCCTTTGCTTTCTCATTTAGTGTCTACCAGCTGCTAAGCCAAACCACGCAATTTTCTGACTGCATTACTCATATCTAATCCACGCCCTTTTTCTTGACATGTAAAAAAACAGACCTTTACCTATTTCCGTGACCTGCCAGCATAACAGACAGCGAGCCATGATCCGTTTGCCTGAGTTCTCACGTGAGCTGATTTGCCAATTATCGGTCATTAGGCAGACGCGCGTAGAAAATAACGGATTGTTTGAAGAGAGACAAGGGGCGATAATATTTTCCCGACCACCTTTGATGTTCACACGTTCCAGTGGGAGTAATGTTTGATCTGTGCAACGGTACGTTAATCTAAGTGAAGCTCGTGCACGGCCAGTCTTTTGATGTCGACCAGCATCGCTGAGTAGAATGAACGAAGAAACCTTTGATACGGAAAACGCAGTTACTAAATTTCCTTCTATACAGAAGGTGTGAATTGTAACGTCTTCTGGTGAGGATAACACCACGAGCTGTATTTATACCTCGCTCTCTCAAATTCAATTAATAGAGTCGCTCAGAAATTCATGGATAAATCTAAGCACGACGGATTAGAACAATTTCTTCGCTAAATGTGTGAAATTGTCACGTGGGGATTTCATTTTCTGATTTGTGGTAATAGAAATTGTGATTAAGTGTTAAAATGTGTTAAGTTTACCATTTTAATTCACTGTAATTCCTTAGCGTTTAAAACTAGTGAAATAACAAAGCGTAGATATTTCTTGCCAGTCGTTCAGAGTAATGTAATTTCAAACACCCCATTTTTCTTACACAAGATGATACGTCTTAGCTGACTGAGGTTATTAAGTGTGACGGATCAGTGACCGAATGGAATTCGCAATATGTTTCATTGTGAGAAATTAGAGAAGTGACAAGAGTTAACGTTATGAGAATAAAAATAGACGCCGACAAATTGCTAGTAGTGACAGGCGATTTTTGTTAAAGTGCGTGCATGGATAAATTGAATAATGATTGACTTTGTGCGCTATGCATTATCTCGCGGGCGGTGGCGGTGGAGAGCACATGTCCTTTTTTCCCGACATGCCATAGCGGAAAACGTACGGGTGAATAGGATAATAACAGTTTTTTTTTAAAATGTTCTTTTCTTCCGTATCTAGCACTCAATCAAAACCAGCGGCCAGCGGTCTAATATTACCAGTAACATTCTTGTTATTATCATTGGGTCTTCGATTTTTGGACCTGTTCGGTCCTCTTTATTCATTCAAGAGAGACCAATAGAGACAATACGATTAATCGTAACTGGACGGTACATCACCCAGAATTATTTATCAAAATTTTCCATCCCGCTGGGCATACGAAAGAACATTTATTCTTGACGTTTGACAGCCGTAACAACGGAGTGATCCAGACAAACTACGCTGTTTCAAAATCGGTACTCACCATAAGAGTCAGCCTTTAGGATTTACCACCATTATCAGTTTTACATATTGTAACATTGGTCTTAGCAACAAGAGGCTAGACAATACAGGAACTAATGTTCTCCTTTTTTTGTAACTGTGAACGTCCCGAGAACGTCTTGCTTCAGTAACTATATACGGTGTCACAGAGTTGATCCAGGAAAAATTAAACCACCAAATTTGGCGTCCATCTTGTAATTATTATTCGATACAAAGGCTGGATTGGGGCCAGATTTTGGCAACCCACCTGACAATATAGGGTAAGACTATTGTAATTTTTCAAGGGATACCTGCACCAATATTAGGTAAGCAAGAGTATTTGTGGCCACATATGACAGGGTGAGGGACAGAGAGAGAGTAAATATTTTTCATTGTTACAATCATTGTACTAACTTCTTTTTTTTATTTCGCTAAACTGAGTACTTTTTCTGAGTAGTAATTTAGTGGGAACTTGTTTTTCACAGTCTATTCTGTAAGCTAGTGCTTACTTTTGACCTTTGGGTTATTAACTACTTTTGAGATCTTTTCTCAACAAGGGGAGGGCACTTATTCGGTTATTTTCATATATTTGTAAACTTGATGTATTTGATTTCTCTATATGTTTGGTGTTGTAAAAAGTTTAAATGATAATAAACAACAAAAAGAACTAAAATGTGTGTGTTGGTCAGATTCATGCCCAATTAACCATAGTTTTTCACGTTTGTGTGTATTGTTGTCATATAATTGTGTGCGAAGGTGTGTGTAGTGTAACTTATATTTCATATAGGGGAGAAAGGTCGTCTTATATTAAAATATAGGCGTATAGATAGGATCGACTAGAGAAACTACTCATTCCAGAGACATATCTTCCTCTTACACTATTCCCTCGTGAAAAATCTATTTTTACACCTTTATTCTCACATATTTACCACTATCACCACCGCTCATAAATATCTTCTGACCTATATTTAAAAATTTACGACAAGCCTATAGCCTACTTTTCATAGTGACATACCCATTGTCACCCCTTCCTTGCACTGGTTGCCTTTACAAAGAATGACACCCCAGGCCCCTTTGTCAGTCCATATATGCCGCCCCCTTCAGTACAGAGATGTTGAAATTCATCTTTACGGAGGGTACCCTCCCTTACCTCCCTTTGTCCCTCCCCCCCCTTCCCCCCCGAATGTCCCCGGTTATTCGTCTAGTGAAGTCACTCTTACCCTGGAAGAGGTCAGTGAATGTTTGTGGTTATTCGTCTAGTGAAGACACTCTTCCCCTGGAAGAGCTCAGTGTATGTTTGTGGTTATTCGTCTAGTGAAGTCACTCTTACCCTGGAAGAGGTCAGTGTATGTTTGTGGTTATTCGTCTAGTGAAGACACTCTTCCCCTGGAAGAGCTCAGTGTATGTTTGTGGTTATTCGTCTAGTGAAGACACTCTTCCCCTAGAAGAGCTCAGTGTATGTTTGTGGTTATTCGTCTAGTTAAGACACTTTTCCCCTGGAAGAGGTCAGTGTATGTTTGTGGTTATTCGTCTAGTGAAGACACTCTTCCCCTGGAAGAGGTCAGTGTATGTTTGTGGTTATTCGTCTAGTGAAGACACTCTTCCCCTGGAAGAGGTCAGTGTATGTTTGTGGTTATTCTTCTAGTGAAGACACTCTTCCCCTGGAAGAGCTCAGTGTATGTTTGTGGTTATTCGTCTAGTGAAGACACTCTTCCCCTCGAAGAGGTCAGTGTATTTTTGTGGTTATTCGTCAAGTGAAAACACTCTTCCCCTGGAAGAGTTCAGTGTATGTTTGTGGTTATTCGTCTAGTGAAGACACTCTTCCCCTGGAAGAGCTCAGTGAATGTTTGTGGTTATTCGTCTAGTGAAGACACTCTTCTCCCCTGGAAGAGCTCAGTGTATATTTGTGGTTATTCGTCTAGTGAAGACACTCTTCCCATGGAAGAGGTCAGTGTATGTTTGTGGTTATTCGTCTAGTGAAGACACTCTTCCCCTGGAAGAATTCAGTGTATGTTTGTGGTTATTCGTCTAGTGAAGACACTCTTCCCCTGGAAGAGGTCAGTGTATGTTTGTTGTTATTCGTCTAGTGAAGACACTCTTCCCCTGGAAGAGGTCAGTGTATGTTTGTGGTTATTCGTCTAGTGAAGACACTCTTCTCTTGGAAGAGGTCAGTGTATGTTTGTGGTTATTCGTCTAGTGAAGACACTCTTCCCTTGGAAGAGCTCAGTGTATGTTTGTGGTTATTCGTCTAATGAAGACACTCTTCCCCTGGAAGAGCTCAGTGTATGTTTGTGGTTATTCGTCTAGTGAAGACACTCTTCCCCTGGAAGAGGTCAGTGTATGTCTGTGGTTATTCGTCTAGTGAAGACACTCTTCCCCTGGAAAAGGTCAGTGCATGTTTGTGGTTATTCTTCTAATGAAGACACTCTTCCCCTGGAATGGAAGAGGTCAGTGTATGTTTCTGGTTATTCGTCTAGTGAAGACACTCTTCCCCTGGAAGAGCTCAGTGTATGTTTGTGGTTATTCGTCTAGTGAAGACACTCTTCCCCTGGAAGAGGTCAGTGTATGTTTGTGGTTGTTCGTCTAGTGAAGACGCTCTTCCCCTCGAAGAGGTCAGTGTATGTTTGTGGTTATTCGTCTGGTTAAGACACTCTTCCCCTGGAAGAGTTCAGTGTATGTTAGTGGTTATTCGTCTAGTGAAGACACTCTTTCCCTGGAAGAGCTCAGTGAATGTTTGTGGTTATTCGTCTAGTAAAGACACTCTTCCCCTGGAAGAGCTCAGTATATGTTTGTGGTTATTCGTCTAGTGAAAACACTCTTCCCCTGGAAGAGGTCAGTGTATGTTTGTGGTTATTCGTCTAGTGAAGACACTCTTCCCCTCGAAGAGGTCAGTGTATGTTTGTGTTTATTCGTCTAGTGAGGACACTCTTCCCCTGGAAGAGTTCAGTGTATGTTTGTGGTTATTCGTCTAGTGAAGACACTCTTCCCCTGGAAGAGCTCAGTGTATGTTTGGGGTTATTCGTCTAGTGAAGACACTCTTCCCCTGGAAGAGGTCAGTGTATGTTTGTGGTTATTCGTCTAGTGAAGACACTCTTCCCCTGGAAGAGGTCAGTGTATGTTTGTCGTTATTCGTCTAGTGAAGACACACTTCCCCTGGAAGAGGTCAGTGTATGTTTGTGGTTATTTGTCTAGTGAAGACACTCTTCCCCTGGAAGAGGTCAGTGTATGTTTGTCGTTATTCGTCTAGTGAAGACACACTTCCCCTGGAAGAGGTCAGTGTATGTTTGTGGTTATTTGTCTAGTGAAGACACTCTTCCCCTGGAAGAGGTCAGTGTATGTTTGTGGTTATTCGTCTAGTGAAGACACTCTTCCCCTGGAAGAGGTCAGTGTATGTTTGTGGTTATTCGTCAAGTGAAGACACTCTTCCCCTGGAAGAGGTCAGATTATGTTTGTGGTTATTCGTCTAGTGAAGACATTCTTCCCCTGGAAGAGCTCAGTGTATGTTTGTGGTTATTCGTCTAATGAAGACACTCTTCCCCTGGAAGAGCTCAGTGTATGTTTGGGGTTATTCGTCTAGTGAAGACACTCTTCCCCTGGAAGAGTTCAGTGTATGTTTGTGGTTATTCGTCTAGTGAAGACACTCTTCCCCTGGAAGAGGTCAGTGTATGTTTGTGGTTATTCGTCTAATGAAGACACACTTCCCCTGGAAGAGGTCAGTGTATGTTTGTGGTTATTCGTCTAGTGAAGACACTCTTCCCCTAAAAGAGGTCAGTGTATGTTTGTGGTTATTCGTCTAGTGAAGACACTCTTCCCCTGGAAGAGGTCAGTGTATGTTTGTGGTTATTCGTCTAGTGAAGACAGTCTTCCCCTGGAAGAGGTCAGTGTATGTTTGTGGTTATTCGTCTAGTGAAGACATTCTTCCCCTGGAAGAGCTCAGTGTATGTTTGTGGTTATTCGTCTAATGAAGACACTCTTCCCCTGGAAGAGCTCAGTGTTTGTTTGTGGTTATTCGTCTAGTGAAGACACTCTTCCCCTGGAAGAGGCCAGTGTATGTTTTTGGTTATTCGTCTAGTGAAGACACTCTTCCCCTGGAAGAGCTCAGTGTATGTTTGTGGTTATTCATCTAGTGAAGACACTCTTCCCCTGGAAGAGCTCAGTGTATGTTTGTGGTTATTCGTCTAGTGAAGACACTCTTCCCCTGGAAGAGGTCTGTGTATGTTTGTGGTTATTCGTCTAGTGAAGACACTCTTCCCCTGGAAGAGCTCAGTGTATGTTTGTGGTTATTCGTCTAGTGAAGACACTCTTCCCCTGGAAGAGGTCAGTGTATGTTTGTGGTTATTCGTCTAGTGAAGACATTCTTCCCCTGGAAGAGCTCAGTGTATGTTTGTGGTTATTCGTCTAATGAAGACACTCTTCCCCTGGAAGAGGTCAGTGTATGTTTGTGGTTATTCGTCTAGTGAAGACACTTTTCCCCTGGAAGAGCTCAGTGTATGTTTGTGGTTATTCGTCTAGTGAAGATACTCTTCCCCTGGAAGAGCTCAGTGTATGTTTGTGGTTATTCGTCTAGTGAAGACACTCTTCCCCTGGAAGAGCTCAGTGTATGTTTGTGGTTATTAGTCTAGTGTAGTGCTCTGCAACCGGTGTGCCGCGACACCACGAACAAATTTCACATACAAAATTTTACAAATAATAAGTTGAGTTATCATCACCCACTAACCTATGGTAGTTCTTCTTCCTCGTTCGCCCTTAATTAAGGTCGAAGTATACCCAGAAAAGGTTAAAAAAAATAAAAATCCAACAATTTTCATTTTCATGCTTTAAATCATCGTCAACATGTTCTTGAACTAAAAATAATTCATAGAAGCTTAGAGATACTCTGGTTTGATAGAAATCAGTGCTTTTCTACACACACCCCCTTGAGTGATTTGCATAGCAACCAATGTTTATAGTTGGTTACTATGTGAATAATGACCCAACATGAAGGTGCGTAATTGTAAAACTGCGAAATTATAATTATACTGAGGCAACAGGAAAAAGATATTTATAATTTCTCCACGGGGAATCACTCAATAATTTCTTATAAATTTTTCAAAAGTGTGTGTCTAGAAAGCTTTGATCGTAAATTTCAACATTTGTTACATACATTGTGCATTTTCACCAACATCAATTCTATTTATTGCTAGTTTTATACTGATTCTGTATAATAGTAGTTAGCAGAGCTTCTTTTGTTCACAATGGGAAATAAGACAAAGACTGGGAGGCGTGTACACCAACAAACCGTTGCCTGAAAATGAGACACCTATTGTCGATAGTGACGCTATAAAGCCTCTGTGCTCCCCAGCAAAGAAAATAAAGGTCATAAAGGTCCAAGAAAGTGAAGGACAAGCTAAAAATGACAACAGAGGAAATGGGTTTATCCTTATGGATGTAAAACTACTGTTTGGGTTTTTATGCGCTAACTTTAGATGTGACAAATGTTATCAGTACTCACTGACCTGTGAGATCGTCGAAGAGACTCGGGATGGCTTTTGTCATGAAATCAGTATCAAGTGCACAAACTGTGGCGAATGGAATGCCAATTTCAATACTTCTGATGTTTCATCTTCAGCTACTCACAAACAAAGAAGGAAATGTGCGAATGGTGGCATTTGTGCGTTCTATTGGGAAAGGCCACAGTGCATTGCAGAATTTTTCGATATACATGAACACAAGTCAACCCATGGCAAAGAAAGCATACAGGAGAACGCTGCACAGGATCTATTCAGCAAGTAAAGACATTGCAATGGAAAGACCCTGAGAGCAATGAAAAGGGGATTCATAGACACTGCAGCTGCAGTAGAAGGAGACCTTTATTCAACAGGAGCTCATTAAACTTCATTTTGTGAGTTCTTTTTCTGTTTTTCTTTGTTTTCTCGGAATTGTCTTTTTAGCATAATTGGTGATCTTTGAAACAAGATATCTCTGGATCTGTACATTCAATTGACATGAAAATTAACACAGTTGGTTCTCATATAATCTTACAGATTCTGACCTAAAATGGATACAATTGAATTCAAAGTTTTAGTTTTATGACCATCATGCATATATAATGAAACACAAATATCAAACATTCCAGAAATATAAATTTTGAAAATTCATTAAAAATTAACCTTACTGTCAATCTCTGTCATTTTAGTTCATGACTTCACGCTATATATAATAATTCAATTTGCCAAGTTTCAGTCAGATCCTTGTACAAATAACATAGTTATGATGTTTTAAAAAAGGTGTGTAATCTATTCACTATGGCGGCCATATTGGATAGCTAATTTGCATAATTAATGAGGTCATTATGTGGACAAACATTTTAAGTCCATACTAACACTATACCCATGGTTGTTTGATTCTGAAAGGAATATTTGAGTTTTTTACCCTATCAAGGTATCCTTCTAACTTAAACTTATACGTTAATGGCTCTAATTAAGGCAGTAGTCAGCTGAAGGTTTTTGACATCTCCAAACAGTTTTTCGTCTAGAGAAGTTAATTGTTGTCATACTCGTAGCTTTGTGGTTCGATCACCAGCTGAAATGGCATTTTTTTTAGATCGCAAATGGCTCTGGGGTTGACGCAGCCTCATGAATTTGGTACAAGAGCAATTCTGTGAATTTTAAGGCGGGCGGCGTGATGCTGACTACATCACCCCTAGTGTGCCGATGGTCAAGAAAATATGGGCCTAACACCATATTCCCAATATGCCCCAATGGGCGTGTAACGGGGTCCTTTACACTCCCTTTAACTTAACTAGTAGCTTTGGGTGGACCCCATCGAAATAAGCAGTCCAGCACTCTCCTACCTGGCTGGTTTCCTTGGGTAGAGCACCATCTCGTTGAGTAATATTTGTATCTGTCATCTTAAGGTGATTTTCGTTGCACTGTGTTGTGCGCCTTGTACAACCGACATCAGCATGCATTTATTTGGGACTGCTTTCCTACCTTTTGGTTTTTCGTGACTTCCCTGAAAGGCAGCAGTATTGTTTCACTATAGAACAGGTCTCTACAAAAATGAAGAAAACTACCGAGAAATATTATTTTATTGTTATTATTTTATATTATGCTGCCCTCGTGACATGAAGACGAAAGTTCACACCACAGTGAATGTGTAGTTCTTATGTTATCTAAAAACGCACAGAAAGCACTCATTGAATGGGAAGCCGTGGGACCCAGAATCATAACAGGTAATTTCAAAACAGCTAAAAAGAAAATAAATGTGAACGTCTTCATGTCCCGAGAACAGCACCAATTCATCTGTACTGAGTTTCTTCCCGTCTACCCCATTCCACTTTGCTTCATACCGTCCCAGCACATCGATCTTCTATTCCTTCGTTTCTCCTGCTGTCTGTTTTCCCATGTTCTTTCAATGTTCAAACATTCCATGTACCTAATCTGGAAGTTCACCTAGTAGAAAGAAGATTAGTCAGTAACACAGACTCCTTTCGGCTTTCTCTGTGTTGCATCATACGCCTCTCTGCGAGAGGACCTTCCTCTGTTTTGGACGGCTGAGTTTTAGTTTCCTTAATTGACTTGTCCATGTTTGTTGAAGTGTTCTGTGGTTTAACCTTTTTTTTTTTTGTTTGTTGACAGGATGAGGTAACCAGTGCCATGCCCAACCCTCCTTACTCGCTTTCTATGACATGCTTGGTAGGGAACAGTATTACTGTTCTTTACTCCCCTTACGGGTCTCGCTAACACACGGGTGAAGATCGTTTTATTTATATTTGGTAAATAGGAAATGGAATAACAAAATCAAAAACTTTGTTTGAGAACTGTAAAGAAACGACAAATACAAACACTGTTCTAAATCGAAATCAGAAGTGTTTCGTTCGAAAACTGAAACGGAACGAAGCAAATAAAAATTGTTCTATCGAGTAAAGATGTGATTATAACATTCTTCAATAATATTATATTTTTACTAATAATGTATATTTAAGTACTTTTTTAAAATGATAAATACACTGATATAAGGGGGAGAATACAATTAATGTCAATTTTCATTACCAATAACTTCTCTAAAAACACACATAGGTTATAAAATATAGATTAGATGTATTGATGATATTACTATTTCTCGTGCGATCATTTCACTTCTTCACATTCCATTTTACACTAGTCACACACAAGGTAATTATACCGTTATATAACACTTATAAACACTAGTCTCACACAAGGTAATTATACCGTTATATAACACTTATAAACACTAGTCTCACACAAGGTAATTATACCGTTATATAACACTTATAAACACTAGTCTCACACAAGGTAATTATACCGTTATATATTTCTTCCATTCGTAGATTGTCTGTATTAACATCTAGATCATTTTCAGCCTCAGGAACATTCAACGGTGTCTCTGGTGGTTCTTTGTTCAGAGTTTCTCTGAAATGCTCTACCCATCCTGTTTCATGCCCCTGTGCTGTGGTGATGAGATTTCCTTGCTTGTCTCCTACTAACGTTATGTTGTTTGCACCCCGTTTTCCACTGACAGTTTTAGTAGTTTTTTAAACTGTGCTTTGTTCATTTCTCAGTGCTGCCTCTTCTGCCTGTCTTGCAAGGTCATCCAGACATTTCCTTTCGCTGTTAACGTGTTTGACGTTTTACATTTTTGTCCAGCTGACTGTACTGTTCGCTATATATTTGTTTGACTACAATTGGTCCAGCAACTTTGAGCTTCACCTTCAGTCTTGTTACTACAAGGTGATGATCACCTCCCACATCTGCACCTCTTCTTAAGTTTGCGTCTTGTAATGCATGCCTATATCTACCATTGATCAATCTGGTTTCTGCCCCGTCCGTTTGGTGATTCCCACGTTAACTTGTGCACTTCTTTGTGTGGAAAAAGTGTTCCTCCAATGACCAGGTTGTTAATACTGCAGAGGCTTATTAATTTGTCCCCATTCTCATTTACTGTTCCACTGCCTCATTTCCCCATTACTCTTTCGTTATAATTATTGTGTGTTCCAACTTTCGCGTTGAGGTCTCCAATTACTACAATAAGATCGTACCTGGGTGCAGTTTCCATTTCCTTTTGTACCTGTTGATAGAACTCGTCCGTGATCTCTTCATCGCTGTCGTTTGTTGGAGCATAGCATTGTATAATTGTGGTGTTGGTGAACCTCCCTCTCAGTCTTGTTCTTATCAGTCTGTTGTTGATGGGTTTCCATTTCTGTAATGGCCTTCCTACGCCTTCATTGTGCTGACCACCCTCTCGACCAAAATAAAGTAATGTTTCTCTTGTAGATGTTTTTATTATCCCCGGCCCGGTCCAACAGCTCTCACATATTCCCAGGAAATGTAATCTGTAGTTCGTCATCTCTTCTGCCTCAGCTTTTCTGCCTCATTCATGGTTCTGACGTTCCAGAATCCAAGTCTAGTTTCGTGTTTTACGGTCAGGGCATCCGTTGTCATGACAAAAGCTTCATTTTGGCTTTTACCCCTACTTGGGCCACTCTTTTTAAAAACGGTCAAGGAAACTTTCGAAACAAAAAATAACTTTCCGCAAGTTTAAACCAGTCTTACATTACCTTAATTTTTCATAAAGCAAACACGGATAAAAAATATATGCAAAATTACAGAACTATTTCTTTTCCAAATACATATTTTAAAATACTTACCAAAGCTCTAAGAATAAAATTACAACTGAGCTGACAGGGAGATATCTGTAATGTTGACAGAACTGCTGATGAGCTGACTGGGACATATTTGTAATGTTGACAGAACTACTGATGAGCTGACTGGGACATATTTGTAATGTTGACAAACTACAGATGAGCTGACTGGGACATATTTATAATGTTGACAGAACTACAGATGAGCTGACTGGGACAAATTTGTAATGTTGACAGAACTACAGATGGGCTGAATGGGATGTTGACAGAACTAACTATTTGTTGTCAATCATTCTCATACCACTATGACATATATTAATAATCTAAAAAAAACGTATGTGTTCTGTCAGTTTTACAAATCATCTGTCCTAGTTATCCTGTCTATTGTTATATCTCCCAGTCAGCCCATCTGTAGTTCTGTCATCTAGGACATATTTGTAATAATGACAACTGCAAATGAGCTGACTGTGACATATTTGTAATGTTGACAGAAATATAGACAGGTTAACTAGGACAGATTTGTAATACTGACAGAACTACAGATGGGCTGACATGGTCATATTTGTAATGTTGGCAGAACTATAGTCAGGTTAACTAGGACAGATTTGTAATACTGACAGAACTACAGAGGTCTGGAACAGAATTACAACGATGTCACATAGGTTTTCTTTTTTTAGATTATTAATATTTGCCATTGCGATATGAGAATGACTGTTGAAACCATTGTCGTAAAGTGGATCTGTAAGACAACACGTTCAAAAATTTTCCCCCTCAAAATCTAGTAACGTAAATTCACAACCTATAAACCACTACTACTATATTTGAAAAATTGCCAAGGGCAAGGTCAAACTTACCGCTAAAAATTGGACAAAATAATTTGAATTTTCCACTATTACAGTTTAAAATCTATAAATAAATTCCATGTTTGACCTTGGTCTCAAGGCCATCGTCAAATCAACCGCTAACATTTAAAATAAAGAATTTGAATTTTCTAACGCCAAGGGTAAAAATACCACCCCCCCTCCCCCAAACACACACGCACACGCTCGACCCTTCCCAATATTTATGACGAAAGCCGTAAAGCTTGGCAACGAACCAACTAATTACCTCGTTTTATAGGGGAGACAGAAGGTGGATTACAATGGAAATCAAGCCTAACTTGTGCGTTTGAAAAGAAACTTAGATAATTTATTTCTTTATATATAACAGGGATGTCTTGAAGGGTAGCGCTAATAGTGGTTAATATATATATCATAAAATTGTCCCTTATAATAAATTATCTGGCCTTAGAGAATTGTTTTATTAATATTTTAGTTCAGTGAACAGAGCACTATAAGTTAGACAAAAATTACCAAGATAAAAACGGGGATAAATGGGTAAAGGAAACCTATATAGGAAAGATAGAGGACATTTGTCCCTGTAATAATCACTTTTAATATTAAAAACTGACCCATTAATAACAAAGATATTGCATAAATAAAAATTGAGACAGACGAACAAACACACTTATCAACTGCTCAATTTGGTTGCGTGAGAAAAGTTAGAAATTTCTTGACACGCGTTCTGATTGGTCAAGGCGTAGGGTAGCTTAGGCAATAAAATTAACATTTTGCTGGCAACAACAGCCATTTGAAATTAAAACTATCTAAAGCTGACATCAGCGGGAGAGCCTGTGTGACCAAAGCTTTCACCGTCTGGACACTTAAAGCAGTGGTAGAACCCATTAACTGCCAAAGTCAAGCTTATGATATGTGATATTCTTGTTTGAGGGTAAGGCACAATAAGTATTTATATTGATTTAATTAACATGCAGGCCACAATTTGTGTTACGACAGCCAAAATAGGAATGCAGTCTTTCGGAGTGAAAGAAAGACATACAATATTTGCTAGTGGCTTACAAATTTTGCGCATGCCAATGCAGTAACCCAAAAGGGATATTGGCTTTTGCAGTGCCATAAATGTTTACATATTATGTAAAATCATGTAGAGAATGTTAGAAAGAATTTATCCACATCTTTCAGTGCTACGTTAAGCACACCATATCTATTGAATGAACGACAAGCCCTGTATAGGATGTTGTAAAGAGATATTAAGGGATCACAAGCTATGTATTGTACAACCCTATCTATTGTATGGAAGAGTCTTCTTGGAGGAGGAAACAAGAGCTATGTACTATCACTAAAGAAGAATGTTTACACAGCAGTGGTGTTAAACAATGGCAGATACAGATTGGTGCAATGATCAGCGCACATAGCTGATCAGGGTGAGTTGTCATCGTGTTTGTGTGTGGAATTAAATATTATATGAGATCTATAAGGGGAGGGCATTTTCCTCTCATTACAGGTCATATACCAGCATACCTATTGGTGGCTGGAAACCGGGTGAGGGAAGAAAGTTTAGGAGGAACGCTCAGCCTTGTTGCCGCAGCTACCCCATTTCTTCAGCTCTAAAGCCAGTTGAATGCATATGAGAACCCAAGGGCCAACAGTTGTCACCAGTTTTATAAGTTAAGTCCGTTAGACCGGCACTGAGAGTGTAACAACAATTATTCCACCACAACCATAAGCATAATAATAAATAATAAACTCACCTTGAGATGATGACTAAGACAATCTGTCCAACATATCAACAGTGATACGTACAATCAGATAGATTGATCAGTGGGTGGAATTCTTACAGTGATCTTTATTCATAGAAATAAGATACTTGGACAGAGTTCCAGTTATTTATTTTAAATATAAACAAATTTATTGAGTTTGACAATCTCTGTCCCAAAAAAAATTGAGGTACAGGGAAATTAAATTGTAATATAATTACCTAAACTTTAACAACAGTCTTACTCACTTAAATATTATTGAGTTACAGTTCTGTTTACATGTTATTTCGTCCTTATATTAAATACATTACCCTAGACACACTCAGCCACACAACATCACAGAGCCTATTTTACATAGATTGAGATCTGAGAGGTGGCGGATAGGGACTCTGAGAATCATCATCATCATCAACAATTAGACTCAGGGAACTTACACAGCTTGACCTCACTCTGTTTACCCTTAATTAATAACACCAGTAATTTCTTTTACCACAACCATTAACTAAGCAAGATATTACAGTTACATAACTGCAGGTAGAAAAAGAAAGTAGACAATGCACTAACAACGAACCAAAACCGTAGAACAAGAGAGACAGTTTATCACTACCATATCAAATAAAACAACACAGTGAAAAAATAAACAATTCAAAGGAAGCATTACTTATTTCAATTTTAACAACTGTTGCGTTGTTTATTATATTATATTTGTAACTTCTTGGAGCTACTCTGGCCAAGATTGTCTAGGGACATACCGCTGCACAACGCACACAGATATACACCATCAAGGCCGAGTGGACAGTTAAACAATATTTATTGCACGAAACACAGCTCCACAGGTAGCAACTTAAAAAGCCATTACAGCGTATGGCATAACATGTATCGTCATGTCAAGTTCTATAACGTCAGTAATTAGTAACGCTGTCCCCGACAGTTTCACACATATTTATTTAATCCGTTCAAGAAATACATACGTCCTTTCTCATGCAAATATCTCGTACCCCTCACAAAAGATCTTGGAGGACAGAAGTTGGTATCATGTAGTAATTAATCACAAAATCGTCGAAATCTCAGGAGCTCAAACACCAACGTCCACTCGCCATGAAAAACCATTATTCCCCCTTCATCTCTCCCACCAGTCACCTGTCTCATGAGACCCAGCGAAGCATCACGGCTTAAACTCGCTCACCCATCTTTTCCAGTGACCCGTGTAAAAAAAAAAAAAAACACACAGAGCCACGTTGAGCTAACACTCTATAATACACACTTGTTATGAATTTTAATCATAACAACCACCATACGTCAAATAATCATTGACAAAGTCATAAATCAGCTGGAGTTAAAGAAGATCACACTACCGGTAGATACAAGAGGAAACGAAAAACACTCATGAATATTCATTTCAGCTAGAAGTACTTTTAACGACACGTCGGCACACTAGCAATAATAGATATAGAGGTAAAATCATTACACTTAGAATATATAAATAAATGTATATGGGTTGAATATGCAGCAACACTCGAATAAACGTACGACGTGACAGTCAGACAGCCAGCTAGCGGTCTTTCCCATAAATATAATCTGTAATGGCTAATACAAAAGTGAGGGTCGCTAATGAAAAACAAGAAGGACAGAGATAACAGCCCAGCGGACAAAATGTTATAACAATTTGCACAATATACACCACTTATAACGGAGAGATCACACCTCTTGTCAGGTTGCGACGGGCTGCCGAATCTCGGAAATAAGTGGGAAAAAGGAAAAAAAAAGCATAACCATGTGATATTTTAAGCAGCAAGGTAAAGAAGTTAGGGGAAGGCATCCAATTTACTTCCAAAGGGGAACAACTTAACAAATAAAAAAAGAGTAAAATTAATTACAGATTTTCAACACTTATTTAATTTTATCAATTCATTATAAAAAATTATATAAGACATGGAAGACTCACTTATTTTTATTAGTTCATTTTTTACATTGTTAAAACTTTCTTTTGTTTTCTGGGTTTAGAGAAAACCACTTTAAATAATATGGAGTTTGATGCACATGTTAAAGTAGTGAACCCATATATGCTCTGCCACTTTCAATGACGATATCAAATAACTACAGAAGTGCTACATTCGCAGATCAGCACACCAAACGTGTGTCAAACCATCGGCATTTTATAAGCAGTTATACACCAAAGAAGAAGCAAGGACAGACGTACAAAATGTTTTTCTACAGTACATAAAGCCTCTCACAGAACAAGATAGTCGAAATTTAGACCAAGTCTTTCGTTTTTTCCCGTTCTCGGACCACTATTACTGAATGTTTTTGAGGACGCCCTTCAGAAGGGCGAACTTCCTGAAAGTTTAAATCAGTCGTACATAGTACTCTTACCAAAAGACAAAACAGACAGGAAACTACTAAAAAATTACAGACCCATATCACTTCAAAACACTGACTATAAAATTATAACTAAAACTCTTACTAATAAACTAAAACCATTCATGCATATCCTAACTCATGACGACCAACAGAACAGCGTGCCGCAGAGGAATATTAGTAAACATACACACTTTTTTTACAGACTTGATTATTTACGCGTCAGACAAGCAGCACGAGGCCGCTAATCTATCGTTGGACCAGGAAAAAGCTTTTGATAGGATATCCTTTTTTTTTTTAACACAAAACTCTGTTCGTCTGTAATGTAGGGCCATACTTTAGAAAATGAAAAGAAATTATATACAAAACACCTGAAAGTAGACTTTTAATAAATCACACAATCACAGAACCTATCATTTTAACTAGGTCTGTTAGACAAGAATGTCCACTCTCACCCTTGTTATGTGTACTTTCCATAGAACCTAGAACCCGTGTTAGAGAAAATTAGACAAGACACAAACATCACGGGGGTTTTCATTCCAGGACAAGGTCAAAGAAAATTAGCCGCCGACGCTGACGACACGATATTTTTCCAAAATTAAACATTCAGAAATGACAGTTAATGGGAATAGGTAAATGGAGAAACAAGTCAGATTTTCCCTTTCAGTTGCTCCAAGTAAATGAAATAAAAATTTACGTTATTACATACACTGCCACACCAACACAAAGGAACACAGAGGTATGGAAAAACTTGTTAGAGAAAATACAAAACAGACTAGAAAGATATAAATACAAAACTACTACAATTTTCGGAAGATAGAAGATCGGTTTTAATCAACACTTTTATTTTACCTAAATTGATTTACATAGCAAATGTTCAAACCATTCCTCAAGAAATTATTACACGAATAAACAAACTCACAAGAACATTCTTATTTGGCAACACTTTACATAGTATAAAGCATAAAACGTTAATACAACCCAAAGATAGAGGGGAAGTATCTTTACAAGATATAGCAACTAAAATAAAAGCTTTAAGAATCAAGTACACAGGAGAAATCGTTAAAAAATCCTGAACAATACCTCCTGGTTCATTATTATATTGGTTTAAGATTATCTAACGTGTGTCGTTACAACAATAATCAACCTCATTATTTTGGCACTTTACCACGGTTCTACAAACAATGCATGCAAAGCATACAAGGAAACACACCTTTAATACAACAAAACACACGTTCCATTTACAGGAATCTCATTAGTGTACAAGAACCCTGATTAGTGACAAGGATAAAACGTGGGTACAATTATTTCATAACTGATTACCAACCTATTTTTAGGAGCCTACACGAGTTACCACTTGCTCCACCCGCAAAGGAAGTCACCTTTAGATTATTATATAGCATGAGACCCATTAGACAAAGACTTGTTGCACAATGGAGAAACCTCCCAAAATGCAAATTATGTAATACCAATACACAGGAGACAGAAGATCATTTGTTTTTTTACTGTAGTACAGTTACTTCTACAATAGACATTTTGAAAAAGGAATTGATGGTTTACTTTCCACGCAGTATTGACATGTATAGAGCTATCATGCTGAATTCTCTACCAAAGTGTACACAACAAGTAGAACTGAAACTTTTGACCCTGCTAGTGGAATTTAAATATTTAGTCTGGACATGTAAGAACTGCGCGGTTTATGAAGGGAAACAGTACAACGCCCACTTATTCTCATAATTATACCTACAAAAAGCACAATATATCAAAGTTTGAAGGGATTGGAGAGGGGGAGGGGAGGGGGGGTGTGAAGAGAGGGGCGGGAGGAAGAAGGGTGGAGGGGCGGGGGAGGGTAAGGAAACTAATTTCAACCTAGAACTGACTGTACATATGTTAAATAACACTGACTAACAAAAAAAAAACTTTTTTTTTCTTTCTCTAACATTTCTATGTTTTTCTGGTCAATTTTAATGCGCTGTTTTTAAATCTGCAAACCGTTTTTCTCTATCAGGTCGGGATCTCTAGAAATACGCAATTGAAGTTTTTTAACAACGCATACAGTATTACAACATCATTCGTACAAGAAGTATAACAGTTATGTAGGCTTGAATTTCTTTGCAGTCGACTTTCGTCGGTGAATGGCATGTGGTACATCGCGATGAAGCATCCAACAATAATCGGCAAGCATGGTCACACTCCACCATCCTTGATAACGTGACTCCATTACGGCGATATCTTGATGGAATCGTTCTCCATGTTCATCGCTGAATTCGCCAAGGTTGTCAGGGAAAAAGTCAAGATGCGAATCGAGCAAATGGATTTTGAGGGACATGATACAGCCCATAATTCTGTATGCATCTATGCACTGCTTAACAATATGCAACATAGTCGACAGATTTGTGATTTTCCAGAAAGTTATCGACGATCGATTTGAATGCCATCCATGCGCGAAGTTCACTACCATGTAATAAGTTCTCGAATTGTTTGTCTGCAATAACTTTCCTAATCTGAGGTCCTACAAAGATACCTTCCTTTATCTTTGCATCGCTAACTTGCGGAAACTTTTCTCGAAGATAAGTGAAAGCTTTGCTCGTTTTATCTAACGCTTTTACAAAATTCTTCATGAGCCCCAACTTTATATGTAACAGTGGTAAAATGAAGCTGTCTTTGTTAACTAATGGCTCGCTTATTACATTTTTATGCCCGAGCTGCATACGATCCCGGATAGGCCACACCTTTCTTGCATAATGTTCCTGTCTGTTGCGGCTGTCCCATTCACATCGGAAGCAAGAAAATTTAGTATACCCAGTCTGCATGCCCGTGAGAATTGCAATGACCTTTAGGTCTCCACAAATCCGCCATTGGTAGTCACTGTACTTTATTTTTTCCAAACGTATAGCCATATTGTCATAAGTTTCTTTCATATGAACAGAGTAGGCGACTGGAATTGATGAAAAAAAATTATGTTATGCAATAACACGGCTTTTAGACTAGTCTTGGAAGAATCGATGAAAAATTGCCATTCGTTGACTATGTGCTCATGACCGTTTACATCTTTGCAATAGCAAATGTCATCACCCATCTCAAAGTATTGAACAAGTTCTCTGTGTCTATGACGAAATTTAGATATCGGAGTATTGGGCGCTAAAAGATTTCATTCTTTGAGTCGCGAACCGAGTAATTCCGCTTGTCCTTTGGTAAGAGCGAGATCACGTATTAGATCTGAAAGTTCTGAATGCTTAATTAAGTAAACACCATCATTCACCGGTATGTAATCTGAGTCAGAATTAGTTTCTAAAGCAGGTAAACTATCACTTTCATTTACGTCCAACAGATATTGTTCTGGTGGTACTTGGATCGGACACGTGATTGGATCATGAGGCACTGGTTTCGAAACCGATTCAATATTTGGATAAACCACAGACTTTCTAGTTTTAAAAGTGAAACCATGGATATTTGTCAAGCAGAAGTAACAATCAGTAATGTGATTTGTATGTTCACGCCATATTACAGGCACTCCAAAAGGCATCGACTTATGCTTCGGCGATTTTCGTAACAAACCTGCCAATGTATTTGCACAAGTCGAACAAACTGCATTTGGCTTCCAAGATTTATTTGCATCATCAGCTTTCGAATCGAAATAAAGTTCATATGCTTTCTTTAGTAATGGTGTACAATTTTTCTGGTCAACACGATCGGTAAAATATCCGCACACGTAACAGAACAGATCAGCCGAATTTCTACAACTTCTAGAAGCCATATTTTGCTCAGAATTATTTCAAAATACAGTAACTATTTGAAAAATCGCGTAACATATGTCATGCATCTTTTAGCAGTATAAAAAGTAGAATTATGTTGCTTTTTATTAATTTTTAATAAGCTATAAGAACACTTATTCTTATATAAGAAAGAAAAATGTTGTTTGTCAGTGTAATTATAACCTTGTTTGGCTTTATGGCCGCAATTTCCAATGTGTGTGTGAAAGAGTTTATATGACAACTTTCTTTTAAGTGTGCCAATGAGTGCGAGTACGCGTAAGTGGTTATCTGTATTAAAAACGTACTGGATTTAGTTAATTGAAAAAGAAATACAAATCAAGAATCAAAACACGGGACGAATGTATGTGAGGGCGTGTATGTATATGTTGGTATATAGGTGCAGATTCTAGTCTTTTTCCTTTCTTCGTGTTCCTTCTTAAATGCTTTGACTCATTTCGGAGTGTCTAAACAGTAGTTCTCGATTACGGAAACAACAGCAAATGGGTTGATTTGCCGTTGCCCTAAAGACGCCACTAGGCGTGATGGGAAACAATGGCAAAGAAAACCTATCTGCTGTTGCCCTAAGACGCCACTAGGCGTAATGGCCACTGACTGCTTTGACGGTCGGTGGCTAAGGACGGAAGAAGAAGAAGAAGAAACAGTAGTTCAAGTGTACATGTGAAAGTGTGAGCAAGTGTAAGTTTTTTTTTTTACATGTAATATACAATGAATTAGATAGGGATTTGCTTAGCTCTAAACTAATTTTATTTGTTATTCTTCTTTAAAATTAAATTAACTTTATTTATTCCACTGTTACTCTTTCAACATATATCATTTTTAAATTACTTGTTATTTAAATTTTTTAAAGTATTTGTTATTCAATTATTCCTCTTATTTTTTTCACTTGTTTAAGTACACAATGGAAGTGAGAGTACGCAAGTGGTTTCATATGTAATATGCAGTGTAATTTTCATGCACAATGTACCTGTTTTTGTAAAGTGGAAAGAACGACAAATAAAAGTTTAAAAAAAAAAAAACACACCAAATTGTTTAATCGGCGCCCGGAAGCGCACACCCTTATGTCTAAAGACACGGGGTTCCTAGTGCAGGTAATAGTTTTGATGGCATTTCTACATAACCACTGGCAACTAATAATAGCATACTCCCGCCTGATCCCCTTCGTAGTGAGATCAGATGCCTGGCCTTCTCGAATAAGGATGACAAAAAAGAGGTCCCGTCTGCAAGTTACGCACATTAAACATTCTTCGGCAGTTGACAATCGTAAAGAGTAGGCCATACGGCCATTGCCCTGGCAGAATTTACATTGGGATCCTCGCCGGTGCTATAGAGTTCGTGCGCTGTGCTAAGATCATCCTTGAGATCTAAGGGAGGAAGTATGAGCACTGATGGAGTTGACCGTGTGAGATCTAAGGGAGGAGGTATGAGCATTGATGAAGTTGACCGTGTGAGATCTAAGGGAGGAGGTATGAGCATTGATGGAGTTGACCGTGTGAGATCTAAGGGAGGAGGTATGAGCATTGATGGAGTTGACCGTGTGAGATCTAAGGGAGGAGGTATGAGCATTGATGGAGTTGACCGTGTGAGATCTAAGGGAGGAAGTATGAGCATTGATGGAGTTGACCGTGTGAGATCTAAGGGAGGAGGTATGAGCATTGATGGAGTTGACCGTGTGAGATCTAAGGGAGGAGGTATGAGCATTGATGGAGTTGACCGTGTGAGATCTAAGGGGGGAGGTATGAGCATTGATGGAGTTGACCGAGTGAGATCTAAGGAAGGAGGTATGAGCATTGATGGAGTTGACCGTGAGAGATCTAAGGGAGGAAGTATGAGCATTGATGGAGTTGACCTGTGAGATCTAAGGGAGGAGGTATGAGCACTGATGGAGTTGACCGTGTAAGATCTAAGGGAGGAGGTATGAGCATTGATGGAGTTGACCGTGCGAGATGTAAGGGAGGAGGTATGAGCATTGATGGAGTTGACCGAGTGAGATCTAAGGAAGGAGATATGAGCATTGATGGAGTTGACCGTGAGAGATCTAAGGGAGGAAGTATGAGCATTGATGGAGTTGACCGTGTGAGATCTAAGGAAGGAGGTATGACCGTTTGATATCTAAGGGAGGAGGTATGAGCACTGATGGAGTTGACCGTGTGAGATCTAAGGGAGGAGGTATGAGCATTGATGGAGTTGACCGAGTGAGATCTAAGGGAGGAGGTATAAGCATTGATGGAATTGACCGTGTGAGATCTAAGGGAGGAGGTATGAGCATTGTAGAGTTGACCGTGTGAGACCTAAGGGAGGAAGTATGAGCATTCATGGAGTTGACCGTGTGAGATCTAAGGGAGGAGATATGAGCACTGATTGAGTTGACCGTGTGAGATCTAAGGGAGGATATATGAGCACTGATGGAGTTGACCGTGTGAGATCTAAGGGAGGAGGTATGAGCATTGATGGAGTTGACCGTGTGAGATCTAAGGGAGGAGGTATGATCACTGATTGAGTTGACCGTGTGAGATCTAAGGGAGGAGGTATGAGTATTGATCGAGTTGACCTGTGAGATCTAAGGGAGGTGGTATGAGCATCGAGGGAGTTGACCGTGTGAGATCTAAGGGAGGAGGTATGAGCACTGATGGTGTTGACCGTGTGAGATCTAAGGGAGGAGGTATGAGCATTGATGGATTTGACAGTGTGAGATCTAAGGGAGGAGGTATGAGCACTGAGGGAGTTGACCGTGTGAGATCTAAGGGAGGAGGTATGAGCATTGATGGAGTTGACCGTGTGAGATCTAAGGGGGGAGGTATGAGCACTGATGGAGTTGACCGTGTGAGATCTAAGGGAGGAGGTATGAGCACTGATGGAGTTGACCGTGTGAGATCTAAGGGAGGAGGTATGAGCATTGATGGAGTTGACCGTGGGAGATCTAAGGGAGGAGGTATGAGCATTGATGGAGTTGACCGTGTGAGATCTAAGGAAGGAGGTATGAGCATTGATGGAGTTGACCGTGTGAGATCTAAGGGAGGAGGTATGAGCACTGATGGAGTTGACCGTGTGCAATGAAGATGGTCCTTAACACCAATAAACCAAACAAACAAACCTCTTCTACCTTGGGGTGTAGAGGTTAGCCACACAAAGCGCCATGTTATCCTCTAAGCTGTATTCCTTCCGGGATTGTCAAATGTTGTCCTGCCAGCGAACTCTGGGTCGCCCTGGAGATCTCGGTCCCTGGCTATTGGCTTCCCATATGTGTCGTGGTAGACGTTCTTCTCCAGTTCTGTAAATAAATAAATAAAGGTCATTGACATGTACTCGTTAGCCATAAAAGATAACACTAGACAACAGAAGAGAAATATAAATGATAGGCTTACCGGGAGTCGAACCTAGGACCAACCAAAAGGCGCCATCCCTTGCTATGTCAGCACATCGAGAAAGGACGCTCAGACAATTTTATTTTGCAACGCTAAAAAAAGTGCATTATGGGCTGAGGTCATTATCATGACACTCACAACTATGGCATATAGAACTCGTGGACGACCCAGACATTTAAAAAACGCAATCACTAATATAACTTTCCTATCAGCAAGTATAGACAAATTAAGTCCGAAATACTTGTGTCCAGTAATGTGTAGTGGAAAAGACGAGTAACACAGAATAGACGGGTAGGTTACAGTCACGGATGGGTGAACTCTTAAATAAATAATGAAGGAAACCGTGAGTCATGTGAACAATAAATAAATTAGTAAATAAATAAATAAAGATAATTAACAGGTACTCGTTGGACATAAAAGATGACACTAGACAACAGAAAAGAAAATATAAGTGATAGGCTTACCGGGAATCGAACCTAAGACCAACCAAACGGCGCCAACGCCTTGCTGTGACAGTACATCGTCAAAAGACGCTCAGTCAATTTTGCACCTGTTTACATGACTCAAGGTTTCCACCATTGTTCATTCTCCAATTCTTCAGACGAGGACAAACAATCGGAACTGGGAATGTCCCACTCGGGTATAAACAAACTGTATTACAAAACATTCCTGAAAATGGGTCTACGACCATCGCTATTGTAAATACGCACAGACATAAATACGACAAAGGAAGAGAAACAACGGTTAGAGAAAAACGCTTTCGCGATAAACTTTTTAATTTTTGGATGTACGACAACTTTATTTAGTGACTTTCGGGATTTACTATTTGGTCCTCCAAATACCAAGAGATGTTTAACCGACCAGCTACTACTTTCATCGCTTCTAAGACACTGTGTTGTTCTGACTTGGTTTATGTTGATTCTCGACTTACATGATTTCTAAAGTAGCCCATATTCATTACGGTAGTGCTGCATACAAGAAGATTATTTGTTTCTCTGGAACTGGAGGAATGGTCTACATAGCTCTACAAACTCCACGCCAGAAAGTCACAGTTAATACGAGTATAATGAATAGACGTCAAAATTAATAGCATAGACTTACGTACCGGAAAGATTGGATTGCAAGTTCTGTAGAGCAGGGGTTCCAAGCTGAGGTATGCCTACCATATGGGGATACGCCACGCATCTTACAGGGTGGCTGTCGTAACACGTTCTATTCCTCTCGCCATCTGTGTCTCCCTTCCCCTCTTCCTATTTTCTTTATTCTCAGTAATTTTCATGTTACGCAACAGTCTTTCCGGCGCTGTAGTCAGCGTTTCTCTTTTCTCAAACATCATGGTGCATACTAATGGTCACTGAGCAAATATCGCATATGCAACGACTGACTGTCTGGTACCGTCAGGCGCTAGACACTGAATTCTGCAACTGCGAATGTTGTCCGCTCAGAAACGTAAAAATCTGAACAGAGTGAAATCATATTGCACCGCTTGGTTAAAACCAAAGAGTTTGTAATCTGGACTTCCTCGCCATTTAGATGCAATCGATCCACGGGTTATGGGTGTAAATGGCGTTTGACTGTTGTTGCTTTTGGCGTTTGAGTCTAAGCTTCTAGCTTTTATGAATCTCTCACATGTTCTAGATCATTCGATGGTTTTTCGCCGTTCCTTACGTTACTGAATAGTGAGTGTAGGAGGGGATGGTAGTGGGCATTCCGACGTATTCACACTTAAATTCTCTCTCTGCCACCGGAGCTAGTAGTGACGCAATCTTGACCGGCGTATCGTGGGGAATTCGTCACCGGGCGGCAATTACTGGTTATTCGGAAGGCACAAGAGTACCGGCATATACAGTGACATTTGAGAACTGGGACATTTTCTGTCAGGTCCATCAAATACAATAAAGCAATGGAGGCTTCCAGACTTTAAGACGCCTTGATACTCTTAACAAAGGTATATTCTCTGGCCATGTGTTATTACCTGGGCCTTACACTCCTATATGGCAGCGAGACCTGGACGACCTATGCTAAGCAAGAAAGAAGGCTCAATACCTTCCATTTGCGGTGTCTACGCCGCATCCTCGGCATCTCGTGGAAAGATAAAGTGACAAATGTCGAGGTGTTGTCACGTGCTGGCCTTCAAAGTATGTATACGCTTCTTAGACAGCGCAGACTTTGCTGGCTTGGCCATGTTCGCCGCATGGAAGATGGTCGCATCCCAAAAGATATCTTCTACGGACAATTAGCAGATGGCAAGAGAACATTTGGGCGACCACAGCTGAGGTTCAAAGATGTGTGCAAGAGAGATATGAGGGCACTGGACATGGATCCAGCAACATGGGAGGATGAAGCTGCCGATCGCACTAAGTGGCGATGCTATTTACGGCGCCACTTCAGATTGGGCGAAGAGAGGCTCACACAAGAAGCAGAGGTGAGGAGAAAACGTCGAAAGGAGCACCAGGAAAATAAGCAGCTGAGGGCTGTCACCTCAGGGGCGCATTCCCATATTCAGTTATGACTGAAGGGGCTATTATTATTATTATATATTCTATGGTATACATATATATATATATTCTGCATATGATATTCAATAATCAGAATGAGACAAATGGTGACATCTAAACAGTTAGCTCACAAATGGTGACATCTAAACAGTTAGCTCACAAATTAAAACTGAGAATCATTAAGGGTTATATATATTCTTCATTACTGTATGGTGTTGAAACACGGACAATGAATAAGCAATTGGAGGAAAGAATTGAGGCTCTCTAGATATGGATTTATAGAAGAATGAGGCACATATAATGGAAATAGAAGAATCCAAATAAAGAACACCTAGAAAACGTAATTAGGAACAGATTTTGTCCACATAAAGAAACATACCACCTTGTAGAAGTCCATAATAGAAAGGACAGGTAAAGGACAACGTGCAATGTAAGACAGCGCTATAAGTGTGAAGATAGCATCAAGAGATGTACAGGAAAGAGTTTATCAAAGCGAACCAACAAGACAACAGACAGAAGACGTTGGAGATCCATTACAGCCAACCTTCGGTGTGGAGACCGCAGCTGATTAAGATGATGATGATACTGTAGAAGTGAATGTGACCGCAAATTAATTTGAATGAACTATATTTAGTATTTACTGTTATGTATGAATCATTAATAGTGATACTTATTTAACATATTGGCGAAAAATAAACCCAGAAATTGTCCACAAATCTGGTGCGAATATTTTTGACACATCTACCAGGAAACAATTGTAAGATGAGCGTATTCTTTCAAATGGCCTGCAATTTGTTTCTCACGCTGCAAAAAAATTGAGGGACTACGTTTCGTTTCGCGTTTTACTTAAACATTTCTATATATCTTTCTGGTTTTTGGTCCTTGGCAGCTTAACGAAGAAGATATCAATGGCCATCATGCCATTTACAAATTATTATTATTTCGAACACTAGTCACATACAAGATAATCGTTACATACATAACACTTACAAACACTAGTCACACACAAAAAAAATCGTTGCATACATAACACTTACAAACACTAGTCACAGACAACTACAGGTGTATTTTCTGTGACAGTTTTGCAAATCTTGACAAACAGGTTTTGTTAGACTAATGTTCTTTTTTTGTGTGTGTATGAGACTAATAACTGAGAAGGCAGAAGAGCCTTCCAAATCCTGCCAAAACTTTGGTTTTTCACACCAAGGGGTCGGGCAAACTACGAACGGTGCCAAGCGTGGCACGTGGAATGATTTTCAATGGCACGCTGAGGGAATTAAAATACTGTACAGAATATGATTCATATTATTTTCAACCTTTGATTTTTTAATTAACTCAGAAGCAATCTAATTCTTTTCCAGCAATACCTTTATTTACACCCCATCACCCCCCCGCCCGTTAATTCTCCATTTTAGTAACGAAATTTCCTCTCTGCTGTAACCCCTGCATGCCATGAACCAACTAATTCCGTTAAGTCTTATTTATAACGTTACCGTTATTCCTTTACCCCCCCCAAATAATCATATTTTCACCTCAAACAACATTATAATTTAAATCCTAAAATTCCTTCTCCTCTTTACATTCTACATCCATTCCCTAAATAAATCACTTCTTCTAAACAATACCATCCCCCCCCTCCCCAAAATCCTTTCCTCCTTCTCTTAC